>JAYMFT010103907.1:0-13692 GCA_038088735.1 Panulirus argus
ATATATATATATATAAAAGGAACTGCTGCAAGATGAAAAGTTTGATGACGAGCTAAATGAAGTTAAAAAAAAATGCATGGCTGTCATTTAAGAGAGCTTGCAAAGATTTTTTGGGAAGTCACAGATCAGAAAACTACTGTGATGTAAAAGATCTATTGACTTCCTATAAAGCTCTGGGGTACAATATGAGTCTGAAAATCAACTTTTTGGAATTTTTCCCAAAAATCTTGGGGCAGTCAGTGATGAGCACGGCAAAAGATTTCACCAGAACATTTTGGACATGGAAAAATGGTACCAAGGAAAATGAAGCCCTTCTATGTTGGCAGATTACTGCTGGACAGTAAGGAGGGTGTTCCTGTGGCCAAATATTGCAGAAAATCATACACTTCTAGATTTTAGAGATAAGTTTTTGAAGTGTCATACCAGCCTTATTTATGAATGATTAATATACACTTATTGTAAAATCAAATTGCTCTGTCACATAAAAGCCATGCCTGAAAGAAAAATTCTAAAAACAGATTCAAATTCAGCATAAAAGTACTGTAAGGTCCACCTATTTTCGTTTGTGGGACAAACAGAAGTTAAATTTTTGTTGACATCCCACCACTTGCCCCTCTCAGCACATTCATATCCAAGAGTCTCTCTTTTGCATGTCTTTTGATTGCTATATAACCTAATAATGTCTGCTGACTATTTCTCCTACTCATCCATGTATACTTCTATAAGTACCTCTTTTTCAAACAGGTATTCCCAATCATCATTCATTTTTCAGCACCACACTCCATAAACTCATCAACACTCCTATTCACAATAATGGGTACCCAATGCCCCCTCAGTTATACCCTCCACTGCCATATCATTAATTTTCGCATTTAAATCACTCATCACAAACACACGATCTCTTGCATCAAAACCACTGATACATTCACATAACTGCTCCCAAAACACTCACCTCTCTTCATAACCCTTCTCATGCCCAGGTGCATAAGCACTAATAATCACCCATCTCTAGTGATCCACTTTAATATTTACCTACAACAGTCTGAAGCTCACTTTCTTACACACTCACATATTCCCATAACTCCTACTTCACCAGTAGTGCTACCCTTTCCTCAGCTCTCACCCTCACATCAACCCCTGACTTTATCCCTAAAACATTCCCAAACTATTCTTTACCCTTACTACCTATCTCTCATTTCTTCTTATCTTGGTTACATCAACACACATTAAGACATCACTGCCTAAGCACTAGAGGAAGATAAGCACTCCTTGCTTAGCCGCTTCTTTTGTTCCAT
The DNA here is from genome assembly GCA_038088735.1 of Panulirus argus. NCBI lineage: Eukaryota > Metazoa > Arthropoda > Malacostraca > Decapoda > Palinuridae > Panulirus > Panulirus argus. Next base: position 1,296 of record JAYMFT010103907.1, read on the forward strand.
CTTTTAGAAACTGGAGTACAAGGAGAGGGGGGGGGTTCCAACCCCCCCCCCCCCACTCCAGACATTTTTATTTGCCTGCTGTGACACAGAAGGTATAAGTGTGTAGGATTCTCTTTCCCCTATATCCCAAGAGATAAATTAGACGGATGGATTTATAGAACCACAATCAAAAAGAAAATCCGATGTAAAAGCAAATGAATACACATCTGATGAAGATGTTTCATCATGAGCACCTCCAGGAACAGTAGCAGCCTGAACACCATCCATGAAATAATAAGCATATAAGAGCCAAGAGGAAATGCAAGCTCTAAACATCATATACAAATGGGAAAATCAAATTTTGTGAAAAAAAATTTAAACAAGTCACAGAAAGATATCCTACATAACAATTACACCTTAAAAATGCTAAAAGGAAGAGATTTGTAAAGAAGACAATAGTAAAGACTTGAGAGTACTTGTCCATAAAAAGTTAGGATACAGAGAAGTATCAATAAAATAACAAAATCTGGTCAAGCAGTGAATGGTGACAATGAAATGCTCCAAATCCTGCAGTTCTGTGTATGGTTCCAGTTTAGGGGCACCACTGAAATTGCATGGATTTTGATATAACAAATGATTGGATTTTTTTTTTAGACCAGAAAAGCATTACTTACACCATTGATTTTTTCTCTTATCCTTTGATAATAAATATATGACTAAGGGAAGTGCTACGATTTTGAAGAAAAATAGGAAATAAAAAGTTGTAGTACACGTTAGAATTAATGAAACTTAAAAAAACATTTATTTTTTAAGTTATAACAAATGAGACCATAAATTTTGCACTTTTTACTATCTTGCCATCTGTTAACATAATCCAATGGATGCAGACATAATATATATAGCTTTAAAACAAATATATCCACATCAACTCAAAAAATGATACGATGTACATTCCAATTCCTTCCCTATGAACTTGCAATGTATTTCTATAAATTCTGACTGTTGTCTAGAGACAAATACTCTTCACTGTTACCAAGAACCTTATGTAAGTGACTTCACAAGTACAAGTTCTATCTATCTATCTATATCTATGACACCTTTTCTCACCTGGAATTCCCTCATACGGATGGCCAAGACAATAGTCTCCATAGATATTGACCTCCAGTGCAGCTTCTTTGTACAAGTTTTGGTATGATAATAAATAAATAATAAGGAAGCTTTGAAACTATTGGATGGGACTTAATATGGCCTTTTTTCATGCCAATCAAAATACTGAATTATTTTTCTTTTACAATGACAAGACATAAAGGCAAAACATGCCCTTGTCAAAGGGCATCTCAGGCAAACAAAATTGAGAGAAAAAAAAGCAGAAATCAATCAGGACTCTGCATGTGTTTGTAGACCCGATCTTTACTGACAGAAACGTTATACGAAGAAGGGGGTACCATATTGGCCATCTCAGGTGAACAAAATTAAGAGTGAAACTAAAAAAAGGGGAAATCCATCAGAGTTCTGAATGTGTTTTGCAGACCCAATTCTTACAGGTAGAAAGGTTATATAAAGATGAAGAGTGGGTATCATACCAGTCATTTCTTAGGTGGCCAGTCTCCACAGAAAATGTGGGAAGCAGTAGCCAAATGTATGCCTTGTGTCCAAGCCTTGGGGTGCAGAAACATGCAAACAGCTCCTAAGAACAGTACCTACTGCTTACTATGAAATATGATACACATATATTTTTCTGTGTCACTGCCTTTCTGACCATGGAGTCAAATGTTGCAGGTGTGACTGTTCAAATCTGCAGCTTTATATCAAGCTCTGTAACACCATGACGAAATGACTGCACTTTTTGTTGCACATAATTGCCTTAATGTCCACTTGAACTCGGGCTCATTTTACAACGAAATTGTAAAATGAGAATAACCATGCACAAGGGTCACATGCTTCCTTGGTTAAATTATAATTTCAAAAGAAGTGCATTTATGTGCTCTTTTTTCAAACTATCTCATTAACTTCAGCCTTTTCAAGAAAATGAAAATGAAGAAATCAGACAGATTCCACCAGTTGCTTCTGCTAAAACAGTTCAGATGTAGATTCTTTAACCATCCATGAACTTTTGGATATCATTACACAAGGTTTTCCTATTCTAGATGTGGGTTGATTAATTCTTTGTATTTTTACCTCACATTTTCCCTCATCAGTACCCTGCCCACTTTATGAGTTCCAGGTCACATATAAAGCAAAAGTACATCAGCTTCCCAAATCTAAATCAACTGTATGATGTGTAAGGACTCAACTAATAGGCATTAAAAACAAAACTCACATTTTATTTCTGTGGTGTCCCAATACTGCTGGTTGAAATTACTGTATAAGGAATGTTTTCACAATGTTTGTTGAATTTCAAAAAAAAAAATAAGATATATTACCAATTATATCTACACTCTTATTATCTTTATAAATCCATATACAGTAGTAAAAAGGATTTCATTTCAATATCTTGATGTTGTCTAAACATTACATTCATTTCATAAAAGTATATGTTCTTGATAGTATCAAAATAAAAATCTGCTCATGAAATTTTCATGCTCAGCAAAACAGAAGCATCAGATATTCAGCAGGTCAACACTATGGGTCACCCCACAAGGAACTAACCCTTAGCCCAAATTCCTAAATCAACACTTCTGACTTCATAGTGGCCAGGAACTTTTTAAGCTCACCTTACACCTTCTGTGTCAGGACTGCTGATTCTAACCTTCATTTCAGTAAATGATGCAGCCCAATCGGATCATCTGAATATTTGCAAATAGCTACCTCAGCATCTTTTTTAGCCACTGCCAAGCTAGATAGACATACTAACAAACATATCTAGACCATGCTCAGCTATGTAAGTTAGATTACAAACCAAAACTAAAAACCTTTTCCAGATAAATCTAACCAAGAACAATTGCCAGATTAATCAAGTGATCTTCCCAATCTACTCTTTTTCTTGATATTATTTCCCTTGTTTTTTTACATAAAATTTGGCCTTTAGAGAGAAACCTATAACTGGAGAATGTGATGACAAAAAAATAAACAATGTGTACAACATATGCTAACAGAGCAGTATTTTTCACAGAAATAACCGAGGTTTAGTAACATTAGAGAAATAAAAACCCAAGAAATGCAATTTACTTGGAGTCTGTCTCTATTGCTTCCTTCTAAAATCTCCAGTTCTTTATGCTATATTCCCATTTTCAGACCTTTTTTTTTTTCTACGTTGGAGGCTCCAGTAAACGTCCTTCAGCACAGCTTATCAATATCTAGTTATTTCTACTTTCACTCTCCCATGCAAACAGACCTTGTCAATCCTCTAAAACTGTGTCAAGCATCTCAAGGTCACTGTTTGGGCACTGCTGGGGCAACACCAGTCGGCTGAACTAATAAAGTTCATATATCATGCCATTAATCATATAGCTCCTCTTTCCATCAACATTTTTATTATCCTCATTCTCCATACTTTACTACTATCATCCATACCTGCCGATGTTTCCCTTAAATAAGCTATGAACACCATCATCTCACCCTTCCCTTCATCGTAGTTATACTTCGAACAACCCAAAAATCAAGAGAATATTCAACGCAAACATACCTTGCCTAAAATAGAACACTTCTTCCTAAAGTAGGACAACCCACATTAACGGAGCAACTGTGGGCATCACAGTGACATGGCAACACGAATAATGGTGTCTCGTGATGTGCAACTATCTTATCTTAGTATTAGAAATACACATTTGCGTAATAGCAAAGTTAATCCTCGAACACGTTACCTGCCTGGGTCACTAGTCACTACCACTGACACACTGAGGAGACACGGCCTACTACAGGTCACTATAACTCTACCCTTCAAGGTTGGACCCACTGGATTGACTAATGTTCCACGAAAACATGTTTACGCACAGGGGGCGTGTTGCAGACAGTTATGAAACTGTAAAACTCGTCACTAAAACACCTTCATAACATCTTACCTCACTCTTATTGTTCTATATAAAGAGAGAAATGAACTACGATTGATCTTTCGTGAATATGGTACTTCATTGAGTGATAATCTATGGCTTCTAGAGTACTACAAGAGGCACAAGCTCGGAAAGCCTGGATGAAGCAATTCTGAATCAACGTAAATGTGGATTCTTGGAATACGCGACGTTTCCGGGTAGAATATAGAACCTCGGGTAGGTCAGGCCTCAATATTTTTCCCATTGCTCTTTCATACCTGTAACTCCAGCTTCATACTCCCTCTACTGAACCATCAACTGACTCGAACTACAGAATGAGCCTTCTTATGTTACACGTAGCTTCACTACAGAGCGACGGGCTCAAGACCCCCGTAGTAAAGGTTCGGTGGTTCACTGAGGATTCATTCACCAGCTAATAATAGCCACACCCTCCACATAAACAAAGTTTACCTAAATATCTTTCACATTTGTTTGTAATATAATGATAATTCATTTTATAACTCTATTTCATAATAACATACACTCATGGAGAGTGACCAGAACAACATAACACAAGAAATGAGAACAAACAATGCGTATATCTATACTACAGACACAGACAAATACATAATTAACGTTACGAAATTTGTATAAAGTTAAAAGAATAATAAACCTTAATTTACAATGCACAGTCATACATTCAGTACCAAACATTTTCTTTACAAACAATGTCACTGCAGCGGGTGTGGATAACACAATTATAACGTAGATCTGTTATGACAGACGGGTATTTTCCGTGGTGAAATTTGGTAGCACAGACTTCCTGTATCTCTCACAACCTGTGCCTGGCGCCCCAAGTCTAATGTCGAACCTCATGAATACATAGTAATGTGACAATAGAGGAGTTTGATCTGTAATCAAATATATAACTGCGTACATATCTACTGTTACTTTTTACGTAACATACAAGTCACACCCATACAACAATGGCTGCAGCACAGCTGCCTCAGGCGGCCTCAGAACTGACCATTTCAAGGTAATTCCTGTGGTTCAAGTCTATTCAAATGGTATCTACTTCACGGCCTTACATAATAACTCTGGCAGTCCATATGCCTAAAGGCCAATATAACCAATCGACCAACCAACCAGCTGAAATTAGACAAAAATAGGAGCAACACAATAATATCTCCCCGTATAATACTATATATTATTAAGTTAAAAAATGAATTTTTTGAAATATCTGAACATTCATTTCACACTTCAAAAAATATCAACAGGACTAGTACAGATAAGGACTTCCAAGACACAAAAGCATCTTTGTCAGATCCTGAAATTTGTTTGTATTATGCCTTCTGGAAGTCGACAAGCACACATCTAACAACATAATGACTGTAGTTATTATTGTCCATGATAATGGAACAGACTGAAATATACTGTTGCGAATTCCGTTCCTATGTATCACTTTGGGATGTCGATTGTTGAAAATGTCAGTTGTTACCTATTGCCTCTGCGTAAGGGGATGAGGCTTCATACTTCAGTTCTTTTCCCTAGAGGTAGTGGCATTAATTTACCTTTGGCTTACCTTGTTCCATATATCCACAACTCTGTTGCTAAAGAAAATGTTTCCTTCATACACTTTTTCCTTCCAGAATGCCTTCTTGTTCTGTATTGTCTTCTAACATCTTAACCTCTTAGAAATGTATATGTATTTATCATCTCTGCCCCTTCATTTTTTTTCTTCCAGTATGGGCAAAGTGTGGAGTTCCCTAAACTTTTCGATAGCTCGTTCCACTCATGTCTTGTGCCATTCTTGGTGCATTCCTTTTGAACCTTTTTATGGCACTTCTGTTTGACCTCAAATGAAGACCAGACTACCGCGGCCCATCCTAGCTCAGGGAAAATAATGTACTTCCGACGTGCATATTTTTCCTAAACATCTCAATGTGTTAAGTACTTTAGGGTAATAATTTTGACACTAACCCAAATATACTTTGCCTTCCTCAGGAGAATGATGTCTTGGTTCGCCATTGTCAAGATTTTCTATTTCTTTTTCACAGTATTACTTTTCATTTCGTTTCAAACCTTCGGCGTTATTGTTTCCCATTTCTGTCACTCAGCTTTGTATTTCAGCAGTCCTTTAGTCCACCAGTGTTGCATTTTGTTTCAGTCTGTTGACAATATTTTTCGTGTTTTCATAATTCTTGGCAAATTATCTAATAGAACATAAATTGTTATCATCTCACGACTGAGCCCTAAGAGACCCCAAACTTGTGACCAGGGTTGGAGTAATTTTAATTGTAATTCAAGTGAAATGTAATTAATCAAAAATATTGTAACTGCAATTGATAATAAAACTGAATTGTAACTGTGATTACTTGTGATCAAGAAATTGTAATTTAACTAATTGTGAAAGGGGAGGAAAATGGTACCGGTAACCTTGTTAATGCAAAGATGGGCAAGCGGTACCTTTAAAGTGCCGGCGGTAGCGGTAATCAAATATGTAATCATAACTGATTATGTTGTGTGGTAATTGTAATGTAATTGTTATTCCCAAATGTATCTGTAATTATAATTGTAATAAAAGATGGAAAGTATTTGTTATTGTAATTGTAATTTAATTTTTTAGAGCATAATGCTCCAACCCTGCTTGGGACCCTGCCCCATCTTCTGAAGGTTAAGTTCCTTTTCCCAGTATGGTTGAGGTTTATCCAATGTGATCAGCCCTCAGCTTGGAGGTTTAGCTTCATCTGAGGTCTTCTGACTTCCCAGAACTCAGAGCAGCCATCCAGAAAACCAAGAACTCAGCCAAGGGAAAACGTAAAATAGACAAGAGGCAAATCAACATGCTGCCTCCAAAGGAACTTCATTACCTTCTCAACATCTACAATAATCATTGACTTTTTTCTCGCCCTTTCTCTTCCGTTCACTCTGATCCAACTTAAACACCTGGACAGTGGTATCATTGTAACCAGATACCACTCTCCAGGTGTTAAGTTGGATTAGATTTAGTTATGCTAGGCAATCTTCATCAGATCTCCACTAGCCAGGCGTTAAGTTAGGTTAAGTAAGGCAACCGTAATCAGGTCACCATCAGCAAGGTGTTAAAGACAGGTTAGGTTAGGTTAGGCAACCTTAAGCAGATCACCATTACCCAGGTGTTAGGTTAGGTTATGCAACTTTAAACAGATCACCACTCGTCCGTGTCGTAAAAAAGAAAAGAAAATAAAGCACAATTTTTTGGTGGACATTAAATCTTATTACATAAAATCATCAATGTATTGGAGGTCCCACACAGCATTTTTACCTTAACCCTGTCTAAGAAAGTGTTGATCCCAATTTCCTTAAAGAAATATCATGTGATCTGCTTTCCCTTTGTCAAACCTTCCCTACCTTAATCATCTGTAACCTCTGGGTAATCTACCTAGCCCTGTCTTTTTTTGGTTGAAAAAAAAAAACTACCTTACCTTATCTTGCCCAGGACTTATCATACCTAATTCTGCTTTACTTTACCTTACCTTACTTTACTTCTACCTTACTTATCTTGCCTTATCTTACCTACTTTGTCCTGACTAAACATAATTTTGTCTTGCTTCCCAATTAGGGTGCAGGCAGCCCTGACTATTAAGGCCGTGGAGGTACAATCATTGTCCTAACCAAAGGTCGTGGGTAGAAATAATTTTGTAATGAAAATGAGCTTGTAATGAGCATGACCCAGTACTGATGATGAAAATATAGTGAAGATGAGGGTTTAGTGAGGATGGCCTCACACCAGATCTCCAAAGGGATCCAAGGAATGCTCAAGTCATAGGTCGGCCTAAATAAAGATAATAATAAAATAATTTTTCGTTTTGTCTTTTGTGAGCGACCACTTGTTAGCCTCTGAGGGTTAATGATCCCTCAGAGTTACCTACACCCTAATATTGCTTAGGGTCTATGTCACTTACGATCTATAATTGCTTAGACCTAACTCTTACTTAGGGTGCTCAAACCCTATGGTTGCTTAGGGTTTATGGTTGCTTAAACCCTATTGTTCCTTAGGGTCTATTTGCTTAGGCCCTATAGTTGCTTAAACCATATTGTTACTTGGGGTCTATAGTTGCTTAGACCCAACTGTTGCTTAGGATCAATGAGTGCTCAAACCTAATAGTTGCTTAGGGTCTGTAGTTGCTTAATCCAAATATTTGCTTAGGGTCTATAGTTGCTTAAACCCTATTGTCGCTTAGGGTTTACAGGTGCTTATAGACCCTATACTTGCTAAGGGTTTAAACCATATTTTTGCCCAGAAAATGGTGGGAAGAAATAGCGTTTGAAATCATTTTACCCAAGCCTCTCTTCGTCCAACCATTCTTGGAGGACAGCGGCCGCCAGGGAAAAAAGTCTTTCTTAGGTCTGCGTCCTGACCAGTGGGCTGCTCCAGGGTAGCTTCTCTGAACTCTCTACCGGATGGGGTATGACCCACTGCGCTGTCAGTAGAGGCTCCGAATTCAAGCAATCTTTCGCAGTCTATAGCTCTCCACGTACAAGCCATATCATAAAGCATTTCGTCGAATATTTCTGCGAGACCGAAGTCGATAAGTCTCACGGTGAGGTTAGAGGAGTCACTAATAATTATATTCCCTCCATGCCAGTCACAGTGACAATAGCCTGCGTGATAGAGTTTTCACAAACGAGACCAATTCTGTGAATACTCTCAGGGCGTCAGCAACGCTTGCAGTCTTCATGATGTCATAACATTGTGTCCTTCACATAAATCCATAACTAGATTGGAACTCTCTACCCTCTCATGTCTTTCCCAATAACTATGACCTGGCTCATTCAAAAGACCTTGCTGTACTGAATCCGTGCTTGTAAGCAGAGGAGAAATGTGAGAATCATCTGGGTGCCTGAGAGATTGAGAACACCGAGGAGGAGCACGTGAAGGCAGAGGCGCTGACGAAGGTCCGTCCGTCAGGGATGACGGCGCTTGGGCTACACTGTCACGCCCCCTGCCCTTGCCAGGTGGTGGTGGGGTGGGTCAGCAGCTGACATGTTATACTCGAGTGAGATACAAGTGTGATATAGGAAGCGATCACGAAAATACATCCTGAAATAAAATGGATTTGTATTGATCACACCTTCCACTAATGTATATTCTATTTTAGAAAAATGTATTTTTCCACTGCATCGCATGAAGTGAGTGATAAAGTTATTGTTCGGAGGACTATCAGTAATACAAAATATCGAGCAAAGATGGCGATGTAGGAATTGGTAGAGTTTCTCCCGAAAAGTAAGAAAAAACAGAAGGGACGAAAGACGTACCGGTATACTGACAGACGACTTACCAAGACTGAATTTGCCGTAGGGCTCGTCAGTGACACAGCCCCTTCTTGGGTGTGGGTGCTCCGAGTGCCATTACTGGCACAAGCCTGCCCGTGTGGTGGTTGCCTGTTTCAGGCAGATGAGTCTTGAGGAAAATGTGGGTTACTTAATTGTTTTTGTACATTACGACAATACTCCAGCCCGTACACTGTGGTTTACGGCTATGCAATATGAAAAAGGTAGTCTGTCTTTCGACGTTGAGGCTGAATAGTTATGAAAGGAAATATTAAATTCAAATACGCATATCCTGAAAGAAAGGTAAGATATTAAGTTCGCCAGCGTCAAGAGATGCCAAGATTCCCCGTGAAGGGAGGATGGGCCAGCGTTGACATTGGGGAAGGCGAAGGTGCCAAGACTTCACGCTGACCGCCCTATTTACGTCACGTACGGAATCCGTCGCATACCTTTGTGAAAACACTGATGGAATGAAGCTATGATATCAGATGAGAATCTGACATGAAATTTCGCGGTGTAATACGTGCAGGATTGACATATTGAGGTATATGTTCTAAGATATTTTATTCTTATTTTTAATCTTTTTATAATTTTGGAATTTTAGGGATAAATCCAATTCTAATTCATACTAGTTATTGTAAAACAAGACACTATGTTTTATATTGAATCATTCGATGTGAAACTTTCTTGGTCAATAAACTATCTATTATTATTATTATTTTCCTTAAAAAAGGTCAAAATTGAGAAAATATTTGTATATATCTGTAAAGAACAGATAAGACAAATGAACAACGCCATGTAGAGAGCGATAAACAAGTGAAAAATAAGTCACTATAAAGTGAATCAAAGTTTTTTAAAAAGCCAAAGTTTACCTCTGGGCAGGAGAGACAGGTCTAGAGGATACGTAGCCTACCCCTTCCACGTCAGTGTAAAAACAATATGAGAAGGATATATTTCTCCCATTTCCCACTCGCCATATATTTCCTACGTTTCCTCCACTCCCTATCTTAAAACTAGGCTATATTTCTTCCATTTCCTGCAGTCGCAATACATTTCCTACGCTTATTCCACTTTGAGCTCCCTATTTCACATCCTAGGTTATATTTCTCACAATTCCCACAGTCGCCGTACATTTCCTACGCTTTCTCCACTCTGAGTTTTCTATTTCTCCACCACATATTTCAAGCTCCACAACTCAGTTCTCGGCTTTCCTATTCCTCTTCTTTTATTTAGAATTCTTGAGGAATCTTTATCGTATGATCTTACGAAGCCCCGCCACCACAGTCGGCGTATGTATTCCACGAAACAGTTTACTACAGGAAAATAACTGAGACAGCAAAATTCACAACAAGCAAGGGCGGTCCGACCGCCATCTGTCTCCCTCTTTCCTTTTATTCTTTCCAATTTTTCAGTCTGCTGTCCCAACGCTTCTGTTGATCATGGGGTTTGCTTAATCTATTCAGAAAAAAAAAAGACGACACATTCTCAAACTGCTTTTACACTTTTTCTTCTTGTTTCCTCTAGTTACCCAGAATTTGACTCCTCTCATTTTAACTGCTTGTATATCATTTTCATTTTGTCTTGTTACTGGGCACTTCCGTACGTAGGAGTTGGTTTCAAAATAGTTTTATAAAGAGCTACTTTAATCTTTTGGATAATATATTCATAAGTCAGGAATGAGTAAAATGTTGCAACATTTTAACTGAATTTGTTGATCTGTTGAATATCTAAGTTAATAATGGATTCTGCACTTATAATGCAACCTAGGATTTTCTTATAATCTGTCACCTGTATGAGATTGTAAGGGAGTGGGTGTGCCACTATTGCCATGTACTACGTCTTCGAATACGTTTGTTTAATGTCATGCGTTATCCACAGCTCATTCCATTATTGCAAAAGCTATTGCATTCTTTCTTTGGGACTCTGAGCCTGTGCAACATCATCTCCAGATGAGCCATTGCCTTCAAAATGTTCTCTCATTTCTGCATGAAACTTGTTCTTCTACAGATAAAAGGTAACACCCTACCTCAAACATCCAGTCAGATCCAACTGCCTCACTGTATGAATCATGGTATATGTGCTCTTTGCGACACTTACCAATTTTGCCGACACTTCTAGTTCTCTAAGGGTTTCTCACATGCTATCCCTGGTAGGGGAACACACTCCAATGCCATTCCCATGTACACAAGACATACATACCACGTCCTTCACAGTCATACTACCAGCACCTGTCCAGATCCATTCTCAATGCTGATAAATCAGCATTTTCTTCAGTTCGAAACCCACAATGACTTTCGACCACTTTTTTCTTATCTTCCAGTATCAAATATCTCCTCAACTCTCCCAAAATATATTTCCTACACGAGTCATTAAGTGTGTATTACAAAGATACATCTGTTATTCATAAGGTATTTGCTCATCATCTCTCTGGGAAGCCTGTATGATACTTTGGTAATATTAGTTTCCAATACGAAGCTGTCAATCTTCGGTCACCACTAAAACCCTACTAATTCAAAGCCTAACAAATCTTCTAGTCTCGAATAAAACTATAACTATTGGCGTAAGGTGTGGATGTCACACCTACAAGTTAGGCAAGGAGATTACATAAACTCTCGTGTAATGAACATATTTTTTGATAAAGAGAAATATGTTGAATAAATAGAAATACATAGATTTCGTTTTATACTTAATATTCCACGAACCACCTGTGTTGCCCTCATTACAGCAAACTTACTGGGATGGAAATGAGAATGGGTGGAAATTTTGTTTGAGAAATAGGAATATGCGTAATAGATTTCAAAACCAAAAATAAAACTTTCTTTTTTCTTGGTTGTAGGCCAAGTTACGTTCCAAGGTAAATTTTTTCATAGGGACGTAAGCAAAATCCGTGCTAGAGTTATGGGTTCGATGTCATTCAGATCAGTATATCTATATAGGGTAATATATTCTGATGCTTTTAACCTGTCAGGTCAAAAGCATCTCCACACAACGAACGGATTTACAAACTGCTCTCTGAGTGCCCAAGTTGTGCATGCGAATAAATAAATAAATATATAAATAAAATCTACACACACACACACACACACACACACATATATATATATATATATATATATATATATATATATATATATATA
>JAYMFT010103918.1:0-13692 GCA_038088735.1 Panulirus argus
GTTTTATTACAATCCGAGAATGGGCTATCGCTCGTTCAACAATCTTATACTAGTTGGCACAAAAGATTTAGAATATCTGGAAGTTCTACAGTTCATTGACCTCAACCTTCTACCCGAAGGCAACATTTGGTAACTGCTGTTTAGAGGGTGTGAGGGGTCACTGATGATGTTGCACTCGAGACTGTGCTACTAGCGTAAAGGGGGAGGAAGGTGTGTAGATATCAAGTATCAGTGCTGCACATTGTAAGACTGCTGACTGGATTTCAAAGTTACATTGTACCATGGCAGCATTGCTGCTTTCCCGCCACACATGCACGTTGCGTGGGCCAGCGGTATCCGCCATGCATGTGCATTGTGTGGGCAAGCAGCAGTACCTGCTGAGGAGTGATGAGCACCGGATGCAATCTGATGCTCTCACGTTAGTCTATCTGTCTTTTGTAATAAATGGGAGTGTTAAGAATTTACAGTTTCAGTTCATCACTCTTTGGTCCCATCACATCCAAGGATGATTAAGGATATTTGAGGAACTGAATAACAAGTTCATCAGTGTTGTAACTGAATAAAAAGTTCAGCAGTGTTTTCACTGAGAAAGACATTGAGGTGGAATAGGGGTAACATTTTAGAAGTCAATGAGATATCTAGAATACTAAAAGGGCTTGATCTGTACAAGGCTCATGGTCCTGATGAAATTTTATATGTGCTGAAGGTGTGTGCAGATGTGCTAAAATACCACTTGAAGTACTGTTCAAGATGTCACTGGAGAGGCAAAGTACCAAAGGAGTGGAAAGGGACAAACATCATACTTCTCTATAACTAAATGTAAAAGGAGACTGGCAACAGGTGCTGAACTACAGAGGATTCTCACTGACAAGTGTGGTATGTAAGGTTCTGGGAAAGATAATTAGAAGGCAAGTGAACAACTTCCTACAAAGGAAAAGTTAACGAAATGAGAAACAGCATGGACTTAGGGAAAGGTCCTGTGTAACAAATGTCTTAAGAGTTTTACAAGAAAGTGAGCTCATTTTAGACAAGGTTGGGTGGATACATAATTACAAAAGGCCTACTACTTGGCAAAGTTTCATTGAAAGTTAGGTAGGTACTTCCTGTTTTCTTAAGAGGCTTTTGCAACTGGAATGAAGTATTTACACATTATTCTGCTTCCTAATCTTATCTCCTAAGGCTTTTTTTTTATGTGAAACAGATTTTACCATTTTCAAGCCATCCCATCTTAACCTGTAGTTTAGTGCTTCTTTTAATTTTTTTGATTTTCATGGTTCCATGAGCATTTTTAAAATGCTTTTCCTAATTCAGCCGTGTATAGATATGCCTTTTAGATATTTGCATTGTGAACTCAGCATGTTCATTAAAAATGTGACACGCAGTCTCCGTTTGTAATAATCCTGTGTTTTTATACATTCAAATCAAGTTTCTATATTCATATACCTTTCACAACTCTTGCCATTGTCTAAAGTTCTTTTGACATTTCCTAAATTAACCTTAGTTAATTGGATTCCCATATGTTTTCAACCACGTACTTCTCATTTAGCTCTTCAGTGCAGAGTGCTATCCATCACTTAAAACAATGAATAATCATAGTTAGAAATTATGCTGTTAAACTGCAGTTCAATATGTCTGCTATCGAATATAATTTTCCTTTAACCTTTCAGTTCCATGTTAAACCATCCTGTCTTATTACTGTCTTTAATTTATTATTGTAATCATCAGTGTACTTGTCTTTTTATTTGTTGCTTCCTTTTCAGAACAGTTCCATAGTTACATTCTTCTAAGACATTGGAACATATAGGCAGAACTTTCAGCTGTCCTTATACTATAAAAACTCAATCTTTCATACTTTTTTTCTTGCAGATCTGCACAGTTACTTTGGCAACATTGTCTCAAGAGCAAATGGTGGACTTGCTCAAGACTTCCATAACTGTGACTGTCACTGTTGTCCCACCACATCCTGATGGAGCACCACGCAAGTATGTGTGCCCATGCAATTTACCATTTCTAATCTGCTTTGGATATACTGTGGTGGAAGATACCCATATATACATGGATGGACCCCTTTACATTGTTTTTTCTTTTTTCGTCTAGAAAATGAAATTTCTTTCTTCATGTTGTATAAATAAATCAGATTTTTGTTGTATGCATTAAAAACTTTGCTGTGCACCTTCGGTAGTGTTTTCAAACTGGTTTTCTCTCTAGAAAATTGAACTTGGACAAAGCTGCCATAAAAAGTTGTTAGGAGTATTTATTGATTATTCATGAATTAGTTGTGTAGTACTCTTCAGGGTGATGATAGTTTAAAATGTAGTACATGTATGTATGTTACTGTTGATAGGCTTATATCGTAAGAAGAAAAATACTTTTAGGTATGTGTAGGAAGATATGTAAGAATAAAAATTTTAGACTCCTGTATCCTCTTTTAAAGTGTGTCGAGGAATGAGTTAACTAAGAAATTCTAATTATCTGTGATCATTACTCCATTCCCAATTTCTTGGGGGTGGCACAATGAAAAGGGAGCAGAGGGGGGTCACTGCCACAGGCCTAGGGGTCCATCGAGGTGCCTGGGCCTGAGATCATCTTTTTATTAGATCCTACTCAGTCCTATTTTAGACAAAAAAGTGAAACCCACATCCTCACTTTGTCATCATTATTGTTTTGTAATATGTTACCTGAATTTTTCTTTTTTCTGAACTCATTATCGCACTAATTTAGGATTTGTTTTTTTAAGAAAATTCTTAAAAAGGTTAAAGAGAGAGAGAAAGGGTCCCTAAGAACATCCCGAGGCCCCCTTTCAAAGGCCTGGGGATTGCCCTGTGGCCCTGCTAACTGTTGGTGCCCTTGCCATGAGGTGGATTAGGTACATTCATCTTCTGACATCATCTGTTGACATTGTAGATCATGCCCAGTGTGATAAAGTATAACATAGAATTTGATACGTTTAAGGTATCCAAAGGAGGAAGTGAAAGGATGATGGAAAGAGTATTTTGAAGAACTAATGAATGTGGGTAAGGAGGATGGAAGGAAAATTATACAACTGCAAGGGCCTATAGCAAAAAGTGAGTTAAGAAGGGCTATAATGAGCTGAAGGCAGGAAAGACACCTGGAGTGGATAGGATTACAGCTAAACTGCTGAAGTATGGAGGAGAAAGTGTGATAGAGTGGATGCATCTGATATGTAATTTAGCATAGAAAGAAAAGCTTGTGCTTGAGGAAAAGGTGCTAAGGATGTATGTATACCAGGAAAAGTGTAATGCAAGCATGTTAATTGATAGAGTGATGGAAGTATCTGAATGCAGAATAAGTGAAGAGTAAAGGGGTTTTAGGAAACACAGAGGATGTGTGAATCAGATTTAAGTAATAAAGATAACCATAGAAGAGTATTTAGCAAAAGATGATAAGTTGTATACAGCTTTTATGGATCTGGAGAAAGCGAATATCAGAGTCGTGTAGAATGCTGTATGGGATGTGTTAAGGATGTATGGGGTAGGGGACGACTGTTGGATGGTGTGAAAGCTTTCTATAGATGAGCAAATGCATGTGTAAGAGTGGATTGAGAATTGAGTGAAAGTTTTGGGATGATGTGTCTGCAAATGATACTGTGTTGTTTGTTGAGAATGAAGAGGAGTTGCAGAAGGTTGTGTGTTTTATGACGTGTGTAAGTGTAGGCAGTTGAAGGTAAATGCAAGTAAAAGTAAAGTAATGGTGTTTGAAAGGAAACAGAGTGAAAATATACATTTTATAAAACCATGTAGAGTGAAAGAAAAAAGTGTACTAAATTGTGCTTTGGATATGGGGAGAGAAAGACTGGAGGAGGTGAGAGAATTTAAGTATTTAGGAGCTGTCTTGGGTAAGTTTGGTGATATGGAAGGAGAGATAAAGGAAAGAGCAGTATAGGGTATAAGATTCATTGGGCCTCTTGATAAAATAATGAAGGGTGGAGGTGTAAGTATGGAAGTAAAGAGAAGATTAAGGGACAGCATAGTCCTTTCAACCCTGACCAATGCAGCTGAAACATGGGCATGGAATGAGTCTCATAAGTCAAGAATCCAGGCTGTGGAAATGAAGGAGAGCATGTGGTCTAACTACATGGAATGAAGAAAGAAATGAAAAGGTGTATGAGAGATGTGGTGTGGTGGGGAATGAACTGTGGAGTGGCAGAATGGGCAAAACATAATACTTTGGGGTGGTTTGGGCATGTGGAAAGAATGCAAGACTGGGAGTTTACAAGGAGAGTGTATGATAGCACAATTAATGGGGTTGGTGTGAGAGGAAGACCGCTTGTAAAATGGGCAAATAGGGTGGAGGAATACTGGAGGAAGAGAAATGAAAAAATACATGGAATGGTGTATGCAAGGGAGGCATATAAGGACAGGGATAAGTGGAGACACTTTTGCCTTGGCCACCCCTTGATGGGGTGTCTCATGAGGGAGTGGCTGTCAGACATATGCATAGGTAGTTAGATAGATTCATCTGTATACATTTGGCCTTAACATCCATACATTGGCATTGGGATGAGACCTTGTTCATGTAAATTTATTATTACACTGCAGTCATTTCATTTTGTATCTCCCTGCTTAATTATTGCACTGCAGTCATTACAGTCTGTATAGCCATACTTAAGTATTGCACTGCAGTCATTACAGCCATACTTAATAACTGTGCTGCAGTCATTACATTCCGTATCTCCATGCTTAATTATTACACTGCAGGCATCACATTCTGTATCTCCATACTTATTTATTACACTTTATATCTTACATTTTGTATTCCCATGATTAGTTATTACACTGCATTCATTACATTCTGTATTTCCATGTTTAATTATTACATTGCAGTCATTACATTCTCTATCTATCTTCATGCCTAGCTATTACTCAGCAGTCATTAGATTCTGGATCTCCATGCATAATTGTTACACTGCAGTCATTACATTGTGTATATCTCCATTGTTAGTTATTACCCTGCAGTCATTACATTTTGTGTATATCTCCATTATTAATTATTACACTGCAGTTATTATATTCCGTATCCCTGCTTCATTATAACACTGCAATCATTACATTCTCTATTTCCCTGCTTACTTATTACACTGCAGTCACCCCACCCTGATCACACTAAATGTTAGAGAGAGACTTAGAGAGGTTTAATCAAGATTTTGGAGGGTCATCATTCCAACAAATTTAGTATTTATAAGTCATTGGGGGAGCGGAGCATGAAAGGGCCCTGAATGATAATAATACTGGATATTAAGTCTACTTGTGTAGTTGGAAGACATGATTTTTCAAATCAAATACCCAGAATGTTGCTGCTTTCAGCAGAACAAAAGTTTAAAGTACTGAGCACATAAATAGTGTGAGTGACTGACTTGTGAGCAGTGGGCAAATGTATTAAAAGGTTTAGAATGGATATCTAAGGGATATCTAATCAACAAACATTGTGTGTGACTGACTTGGGTGCAGTTAGCAAATGTATTAAAAGTTTAAAATACTTAAAATGTAAAGGATACCTAATCAACAAATATTGTGAGTGACTGACTGGGGATTAGTGAGAAGATGGAGCTAATGTCAAAAAAGTGCTCCAGATGAACATAAGATGGACAGCTTTGCACAATGTGTGGTAGTAGAAGCAGTACTGGGAGATTAGCCAAGCTGAATATGCAGTTAGCTATTTTTGCTAAACAGGGAGGGAGTTTTACACTTGTAGTGCCCCATCTTTTAAAATTTTCTTCATAACTGTCAACTTTTTAAATTTTATGTATGCTGTCTGCATTAACCGTGTCCATTCATCCATCACTCTTATACTGTAATATAAAAGTGCTTATTTATGCATTTTTTTACAAATTTCGTAATTTCATGTTTTGTCCTCTGTTTGTCCTGTCCTTACAACTTTCAAAGAACTTTTAACTGTCCACATCATCAGTCTCTTTTAAAAGCTTATAGGTTGTGGTCAAGTCATCCCTCACTCTTCTCTCTCCCAATGTGGGCAGATTTAAAGCCTCAAGCCTTACCTAGTAGCTCAGCTCTCTTAATTCATGTATCATCTTTGTACCTATCTTCTGGACCTTCTCTGTTAGTTCTTTGTGCTTCTTTAGGTATGGTGAGTAAAGTAAAGAAGCACATTTTAGTTTCAGACTTATGGTGAGCATTTCATGTTAGCCCTGCATTATGGTAAACTTTTGTCTTAAATACTTATTAAAAAGTACAGTGACCTGACAGTTCCCTTTTCCAATCCTCTCCTAGATTATACATCATGTACTTAACATAGTCTTCCTTACCACAGAAATGTCAGTAATGCATTTATCTATCTTGTCATCTTTGTGTGTTTACCATATATAATTCTAAATATCTTCATGTTTAAAGTATGCTTCAGCAGCAGGATTTTATGTCTGATGGTGCACTTACACCACATAAATTTGTTATTTAAACTCAAGGTCTCATACCTACCTGTCTTTCATCCTGCTCTGTCACCCAGCAATCCATTCAAGTCTCTCATTGCACAGTTTCTCTGTTGGATCTGCATTTTCATTGTTCTCCCATGATCTTTCCTGAAAATATCTTTAAATTCCCTGTCTCTGTCATTTCAAAGTCCTCATGCAACCATTATAGCTGTTCTAAACCTCACATGGTTGGATCTCTCAACTAATATTCTCAAGTTGACACCCATGAAATCAATCATTTTTTCAAGCCACTCGTCCTTAATGAGGATTCCAATGCTTTTTTCATGTGTCTATCATTTTGCAAGCTTGAGTTTACACTTTTTACTCATTCCGTTCAGTTTCCTTACAGTTTTGCAGAAATTTTGACCCACCTGTATAAACTTCCTCCTCCTTCTCCTTTCTTCTTTCTTTCTTTCTTTTTCTTTCTTTCTTTCTTTCTTTCTTTCTCTCTTTCTTTCTTTCTTTCTTTCTTTCTTCTTCTTCTTCTTCTTCTTCTTCTTCTTCTTTTTTTTTTTTACCAGCTTGTTGCTTTTATGTGAGTCCACATACAATTTTTTTGGAGAATATTTCCCATACTGGGGCTACTATTTCCAGCTGTGCAGGTTAGTAAAAATGGAGGGGATGCCCAATTGTATAAGGTAGACTTACTTCCATTTCTACCCTAAGAGATGATTATTATATGTTGAAAATCTGTAGATACACACTAGAAATGTCATATCTCTGAAACTATGGCACATTCTTCTTTAAGGTAAGGCAAACGTTCAGTGATAAGATCATGATTAGATCATGCAAGTTATGTTTAGTTTTACCCTTATTATGAATTGTGATCTATTAGTGATGGGTGATTTGAATGTAAGGGTAAGTAGTATGGCAGTTGAGGGTATTATTAAGGGGTATGGAGTACCCAGTGTTGTAACCAAAAGTGGTGAATAGCTCATGGAGTTGTCTGCCAAAAAAAGACTGGTGATTAGGAATACCTGGTTTTACAAAGAGGGACATACACAAGTATTTATGAGTTCAGTAGATGATATGTGGGTATTATCAGATTATGAACTAATTAATAGGCATGCAGAAGAGAGAATTTGGCTATGAATGTTTTGAGAGGGGCAGCTATTGGGTGGAGGCGAGGTTGAAGGTTTGTAGAGGCTTTTGGAAAAGAGGAAAGGATACAGGGGAAGAGGGTAATTGAGTTGAATGAGCTTGGAAAAGAGGCTTGTATGAAGAGATACCAAATGAGATTGGGTGTAGAATGGTAAAAGAAAAGAGTATATGAAGCAAGGGGGTAGATTAGGAATGGGAGATATTTAGGGTAATAGTGCTGACATGTGCAAGAGAAGTGTAAAGCATGCAGAAAGTGGGAGTTGGGTATGTGAATAAGGGTAGTGCGTGGTGGGTTGACACAATTAAGTTGCTAGTGAAAGGGAAAAGAGAGATGTATGGGCATTTCTTGAAGGAAAGGAGTACAAGTGATTGGAAGGTGTACAAGATAGAAGGATGGAGTGAAAAAAGATTTGAGTGGTTGGAACCTTAATATGCAGGAGGATGTAAAGCATGCAAGGGATATAGTGAATTGGGTTGGTGAGGTATACAAGGGATGATGTGTTGTCAGTGGACTGAACAAGGCATGTAAAATGGTCAGGGGAAATAACAAAGTCTGTGAGGCTTAGATGTGGATAGGTAACCCTGGTTTCAGTGTTTTATACATAACAGCTAGACTTGATGTGACTAGATAAGGCCAACTCTTCATCAGTTCCTGGTGCTACTCACAGATGCAGGATATGCCAAACAAGTATGAAGGAAAGAATGATGTACTGGAACTAAAACAAGTCAAGCAGGTATTGAAACAAAACCATTCTACCACTGTTGCTTACCTCTGTTATGTAGTAGCTAATGGTCACACACTTTCTAGATGTTACTCCACATATGGCTTTCCTATTGGTCAAACTTTATGATACTCTTGATCATGGCAGGGGATGTAACGTACCCACGTGTGGCTTCCTACTAGGTGGTGGCGAGGGAGATTATGAGAACCTCACTACACCTGAGCAGCTCTCTCGCAAGCATCTAAAGTCTCGCCAGAATTACAGGTTAGCTCAGATTTTAATTTATGGTAACATCAATGTTTTTATCAGGAAGATTGATTCATATGCACTGTTTTGATAAATATGTCTTTGATGTATTCCTGTAGTAGCTAATGAGACTTGAATTATGTTCATTTGTTGCCTCCAATTTAGAACAACACACATCTATCAGAAAACATACCAGGCCTTTATTTATGGATCTTGATAAAAGAATGTGCTAACATATCTGTGAAAATTAAGCTTGACAGGAAGAAAGAGGTAGCAATATGTCTTATTAACTTTTGATAGATCAGGTAAAGCTTTATGGTAGGGAAGGTTTGCTTATTCAATAGTAAACAGGGGCTTGACACCTTTACTTTGAGTATGGAATATCTTCTCACTGGTTTATGTTCAGGTATGACCGGAGCTTGTCACCTCCACGTTCCAGTAACAGCTCTGGCTACGGCACAGGAAATTCTCTGCGGTCCATTACAGTTGACCAGCGCATCTCACATGACTACAATGACCCAACGAGATTACATCTTTTGGATTATCAAGTAGAACGACAAGAATATAAGGTGAGCCATTTTTAATTATGAAGGATGATGGTATTAAAGACTTATTAATTACACTGGAATACCTGAAATGTGATTTGTTTTTGTGAAATGTAAGAACATTATTATAAAATACTAGAGTTATTACTGTTTCTTGGATGTCATATTTTGAAATATCAGCTTTGTAAAAGATGTTACCCATGTAAAGAAAGGCAGAGTTGTACAGAAAAATTATATGCTAGAGATGTGAATAAATTTGGGTTGCCTGAGTTGTAAATGACTTTGGAATTTGAACTGTGAAGGATCATGGACTGCCAACATATTAGAAGACACCACTGAGTGATGTTCTGAGGCTTTATGTACCTGATCCATCCCATATGATTAGGAATAGATAGATACATAGGTTGATCGACTGAAGTATGTGTACTTATGATATGATGAAAATATATGTACCTGTGTATGAGAATGCAGCTGATCCATGGATTTGGCCTTTTGTTGATCCATTGTGAGAGACTCTTAATGTTTTTGTGAGATTTTATTTAAAGTTTCCTGTCAAGATTTTGTTTAGATTTTGTTTAAAGTCTCCCTCTCAGCAGAACAACAGTGGTGAATTTGAACATACAGCAGATTATGAGCATACTACTGACTGCATGGGAACTCTGTCCAGCACTAGTTCAAGTCATTCAAGTGATCGTTGGACTGAACCTCTTGAGGAGCAGGCAGATTCTCCCCCACCTCCATTACCTGCACGCTCATCACAAGTAGGTTTAAGCTGCTTACGTTTTTGAACTTATAAGAATAAAGATGTGTGATTGGTCTCCCATGTGTAATATATTTGAGTATTACAGATCTAAGAATTGACTTTATGAAATAATCAACCTTACAAAACATTTTGTGCATTCATAATCGCCCCTAAACTCCCAGAAAAAATAATCGACTTTCAGATCATGGAGGATCTAGTTAGTACCAATCAAACCAATGTTTTAAGTTGCCTCAAGTCTTGAATTTGGTTTATATCTTGGAAGATTAGATCATCCCCTTCACAGTCACAGACAAGAATAGGAACATACTTCCAATAATTTTCTAATCTGCTATTGGGAATAGAAAAAAGATCATTATTGAAGAAATAGACATGATACAATATAATGAAATAGACAGAAGTTTGTTTTTTACCGTAATTAGCATATACGAATAAAAGATAAAAACATAGAATAATTTTCTTGCTCTATATAAATGAAACCATCATAGAATCAAATCAGAGATGGAAGGATGGAGTGAAAAAAATTTTGAGCGATCAGAGCCTGAACTTGCAGGAAGGTGGAAGATGTACACGGAATAGGGTGAATTTGAATAATGTTGTATACAGGGGATGACATGCAGCCAGTGGACTGAACTAGGACATATGAAGCATCCGGCTTAAACCAATGGAAAGGTGAATGGGACCTGGGTGTGGATAGGGAGCTGTGGTTTTATTGCAGTATACACAACAGCTAGAGAACGGATTCAAGTGAATGCAGCCTTTCCTCATCCATTCCTGGCGCTACCTCACAAACGCAGGAAACAGGATAAAAAAAAATCATCAGTAGATCTGTAGCAAACACCAAACTTTTCCTGATTAATTTTGGCAGCTTGCAACTTTAGCTAAATACATTACCAACAACTTTTACGTCCTTATTACTGTTTGATGCCCAACAGAACTTTCGTCTTATACAAAGGAATTCAAACAGCATCAGTCCAATGGTTCCTTTTGAGGCTGTTTGTAATCATGGGAGATATCAGATATCGCAGAATAGTGAGGTAAAAGTTAGAAGGCATACATATAATTCAAATAGAATATTCTGCAAATTGTCATTTTCACTGTGGAGGCACAGATGATGAAATTCATGGACTTGAAGCAAAGTATGTATCATCAGTTCTTAAACATATCTAGAGTACTGCTTTCAGCCACTCTAATTGGCAAATTGTTCCATATGTTAACAATCGTGTTGAAGAAAAGGTACTTCACCTCATTCAAGGTAAATCCTTTACCTACAAGTTTGTATCCATTACTATGAGTAAGATCAGATGAACCAAGTTGTAGGTAACTTGATAATTCGTCAAAACCTATGATCATTATAAAATCTTGTGTTAGTATCCCTTATAACCTTCTCTTTTTTAAGCTAATTAGATTTGTTTAATCTAATCTCATAGAAATTGTTTCTCAGTGCAGGAATCATTTTGTTAGCGCAACACTGTACTCTCCATTCTGTCAATTTTTTTTTCAGTTAGGATGACCAAAAATAAACACAGTATTGAAGATGTGGACATACCAGTGAAATGTAATGAGTGAGGATGATTTCCTTGGACTTAGATTTGAAGGCTCTTCCTGTGAAACCAAAAATTTTGTTCACTCTTTTCACTACTTCTATACATTGCTTACTTGGTTTTAGATCACCAAGTCTTTTTCCTCATTTACTTTTTGCAGTTCAACAGAATTCATACTGTAGCTTGCCTTTGGAAAAACTCCCCTTACTCTGACTCCCTTTCAGCTTTTATCACTGCCCGTAACCACTGCAAGCACATTATCCATGAGGCAAAGTGTTCCTTTGCTCAAAGAAAGTGCAGTAATTATCACTGCCCATAACCGCTGCAAGCACATTATCTGCGAGGCAAAGCATTCCTTTACTCAAAGGAAGTGCGATTACCTCTCCTCATCATCCACTGGTCTTTAGCTAAGGGCTTCTCAAGCAACTTCTGTCGCTCTACCTTTCCTTTACTTTTCCATTATGATGGTACTATATCTGTCTCTGCCATAGACAAAGAAACTGTCTCTGGTTCCTGTTTCTCCTCTGACTCCACCTTGAATGACTCAAACATTCCTTTACCCCCTGATGCTCATCTTGCTAATCCTGTGCCCGGACTCTAACACTCCTTCACCTCCTGATGCTCATCTTGCTAATCCAGTGCCCCGACTCTAACATTCCTTCACCCCCTGATGCTCATCTGACTAATCTTATGCCCCTCCCTGTAATCTTTTCAGACTGTCTGAAAAGCACTTCTCACTTTCTGGACACAAGCAAGGCTTATGGTCCTGATAGCATCCACCCCTGTGTACTGAATGTGCCTCTGAACTTACATCTGTTCATGCTCATCTGTTCCATTTCTGTTTAAAACCAAAACTTTTCCTTCTCCCTGAAAGTATGCATTAATACATTCCATTCTGAAGAACGATGACTGTTCTGACTCCTCTAACTATTATCCTATTGCTTTGACATCTACCATTTTCAAAGTCTTTGAATCCCTCCTCAACTCCCGTATTCTTTCATGTTTTACTAATGTCTGGTCATCATCCTTGAAAGATTTTGGGGAGTCATGTGTAGTTGCCCTTGACATATTCAAAGCCTTTGACAGGGTTTAGCATTGGGGTCTCATCTCTGTGCTCCCTCACTTTGCACCTTCGTATTTGGCTTCTTCTCTTACCAATCGATCTCTGTGGTTGTTGATGGATCTGCCTCCGCCCTTTCCTCCATTGACAGTGGTGCCCCTCATGGTTCTGTCCTGTCCCTTACACTTTTTCTCCTTTTTTCTATGATTTCTTCTTCTCCACAAAGAATCAAATGCACTCATATGTTGACAACTCAACACTGCATTCATCCACATCCTTCAATTCTGCTGTTTCTTCTCTCACTCAATCTGCATCTCGTCTTGACACAGCTTCCTCAGTAAACTCAGACTTGCACAGGATATCTCAGTGGGGAAGATGAAATCTAATCAAGTTTAATGCCTCCAAGACCCATTTTCTACTCATCTCTATAACAAAAACTCCTCACAACTCTTGTATCTCCTTTGACAGTTCTGTAATTTCACCTCTTGACTCGGTGAACATACTTGGTATTACTGTAATGTGCACTCTTTCTTGGAAGCCTCACATTACGGTAACATTACCTGGTAGGTAGTAGTTGGTAGGCAGCCAATGACCAGGGAGGTATTTTCCCAGTACTACCCTCCTGGGTATCGGGAGTGGTAGTGACATGTGCTCAGTGAGCCAGCTCTTCAGTGGTTGTCAGGTTGTTCCCGTCTGACCTAGGTAGCTGTCTTTTCTTTCTGCATCACTAACACGTGGACCATTAGCATTCTGTTCACAAATGTACAATCTCCTTGTCATACATAAGACTTGACAACAGTTAACTCGCACAGCTCATTCTTCATAATTCTTAGATTTTCCTGTGGTGAGCACTATGTGCTAGCCCTGCCTTTTGGCAAAATGGTAGGAGCAGTAGATAGAAATAGTAGGTAGGAACATTTAGGCAGGAGCATTAGGTAGAAATTTTAGGTAGAAGTAGGTGGAAAGAGCATTAGATGGAAGTAGTCAGTAGGAACATTAGGTAGGAGCTTCAGCCATTCTGCCAGTGGCCAGTTAAAGGTTAGATAAAGGTTAGATGCTAAAGGCTAAGGAGCAGCACTGGAGTTCGCTAGTTATGGAGACTATTGCTATGGCCACCCCTTTGAGGGAGTTCCAGTTCGAATGGGCATCAGAGATATAGATAAATAGATAGAGCTAAGTCTGCCTCTAAAAATCTGGGTGTCCAGTTTAGATGTCGGGAACCCCCCCTCCTCTCTCTCTCTCTCTCTCTCTCTCTCTTTCTCTCTCTCT
>JAYMFT010103929.1:0-13691 GCA_038088735.1 Panulirus argus
TCTCTCTCTCTCTCTCTCTCTCTCTCTCTATATATATATATATATATATATATATATATATATATATATATATACACCCTAGCGCCAGGTACCAATTTTATCGACTAATTCTTACAGGTGGATGAACGGCTAGGTTGACTGTGGACAGTCTGTCGTAACCAAGATTCGAACCCATGCGTTAGCCCCCGGGCGGCCGGCCCGTGAATGCGTCACGGGCACGAACGCTAACCGTTGCACCACGGATGTCAGCAATACGATTAAAAACAAGGTAAACTTACGAAGATTTAATCCACGTTTAATCAAAGCAGATCTGTTATCTCGTGTTACATAGGAATGTGGTTTGCAGTAATTTTGGCATTACATATTGTATTCATACAACCATTTGGTTTATGTATTACAAAAATGTAACAAATTTTATGCACATCTGAGCTAGGATTAGGCTAGGTGAGGATATATTTGACTGAATTTAATTCTACAAGTTATAGACTACAGCCATTTATTTAACCATAGTTGGGTTGGCGTGTTTATCACTGATGTCCATTCTCTTTCTACCTATCTGTGACTGAACAAAGTGGGAAGATCGATAATACTTGGATAAAACCTGATATCAAATCTTCGCTAGTCACGCTTGCTCTTAATATATACATTGTCGACAGAATGTGTATGGTTCATAGCCTCCATTCAGTTCAGTTTCATTACTTAATTCCTTGATGGAGGGATCGGGATCCTAGTACCTCCATTTGCCGCGTTGTTGGAATAGAGGGTTTATCGCAGTATACCGAACCTTAACGAAGATTATTTGTTTACGAGTATGGGGGCGTGATTGTGTATTTACAGCGAGATGGACTAGAGGTGGAAAACAGATCCAGAATATTAGGAGAGCGGTCATAGCGGTCAGATATATGGGTAGGGTGGGAGATGATTTGCTCTAAATCATTGAGAAAGGATACTTGAGGGCTTCAATCCCTCCACCATCCGTTTGGGAGGATTTCAACCATTCCGTTTGGTGAAAGTTGAGATCCCCAAGGTAGAGGATCTCGGCTTGCGGATGAGAGGATGTCACAGTCTCATGGCAAGAGTTTAGATAGTCGAAGAAGGATAAAACATTTATAGAATTAGGAGAGCAATAGGCGAAACAGAGGACAAGTGTAGTAGTATGGAGACAGACTATGAGCCACATAACATCAAAGTTTGGGGACTCAAGGTCCTTGAGGAGTGCAACAGTTGTGTTTATGTTTTAGTAAGCACAAACACCCCCTTTGAATCGGAAACGTGAGCGGAGATTATAGTTAGATATGAAAATGGGACTAGTCAGTACATCATCAGACAACTGTGTCTCGGACATAAGTAAGGTATTAGGAGAGGTACCAGACCGATAGTGTTCAACTGAGGAGAGGTTACTAGAGAGGCCACGAATGTTGGTATAGTGAATAGAAAAAGAGGAAGGTCTCACAGAGAGGGAAAAATCTTGGAAGGGGCCGGTATTACCACTGCTAGAGCCCTCCCTCTCATTGGCAGTAGAGTCAGGCTGAAACCCGGAGATTCTTACCACCCCATGATGTCGGGGACTAGGGGCCACTGATTGGATGGACGTCATGATGATGTTTATAAATGTTAGGGCGGATAGGAATTGACAAGAGTATTTATGTGAAAAAAGTAATAACAATAAGCAAGATATGATTAGGTGTGTGGTGCTTATAAGAAAAAGATGGCAGGACTAACTCGGTAGTCCCCTTTTGATGAGACAGGATGTAAGACCAGCAATCCTGACATGGAGAGTATAGATTGGTTCCGGGCACCACTTTGTGAAATTGCAGTTCGGTAGGAGTTCAGATAATCTTATATAACATGTTGTTTTCAATACATGCTGCACTACATGTTTCACGGAGACAATCAGCCTCATCAGGTACAAACAGTTCATCAGATTTTTAAATCCCAACACCAACACACAGACTCCGCCCTGTCACCGACATGCCGAGGTATATACATTGGCCTTGTGGTTAAGAGAGGATGTGTAGGGGAAGTTGGCCTGAGTAAAGAGATGTGTGTTCAACTACTTTTCTTATGTTATCGTTTCTTGATAATGCTTTCATAGTGATTTGGTTGATAGTGGGATGTGCTTTAAAGCTACCTGGGGATAAATTAAAGATCTTGATATTAGCACTAAAAAAAAAGATTCAGTAACGTTACGGGTATCATAGTCAGATGAAGGGTACAATGTGACTGGGTCGTTAAGGTCTACAGGGTGATCGTTTTCTTGCCAATAGCATCTCTCAGTTACTGTTATACCTGTCTGGCCAATGTATACGTTCTTTACATGCCTCACGTTTGACGGCGTAAACACTCCTAATTTTTGTGATAATTTGGCCTACATTGATTAAGGTCTTATCAATAGCGTTATCGTATTGGAAGACATTGTTAAAAGGATTGTTCTTTTTAGCACCTCTCTCTCTCTCTCTCTCTCTCTCTCTCTCTCTCCTGTCTCTTTCTCTCTCTCTTGTGACTAGTGGAGCCCCCCTGGGCCTATACAATTTCATCATTTATACTGACGATTTTGACGAAGGGCTATATAAACCTAGTGTCCAAATCTGCAGATGACGCGGAGATCGTCAGCGCCATATCTAACTGAAGGAGGTAGGCTAAGACTAGCAAGAGGGTCTAGATAAAATCGCTTAATGGTCTAGTAAATGGCAAATGCCATTTAACGTCAATGAATGTCAGCTGTTACAAAGTAGGAAACCCAACAAAAGATTCTATTATGAATTGACGAGCCACGAGGAAAAGAACAACACCCTTAGTATGAGAGATCTTCTAGGGGTCTGTGTCTCCATTAACTTCTTCAAATCCTCCCAGCATTGCATTAAAGCTGCAAAAAGAGCAAATGGGACGTAAGGATCTATAAACAGAAACTTTACGTACAGTAGCGAGGGTGTGATATTGCCACTATCCCTGAGTCGAGTTAGACCACATCTCGAATATGCAATGCAGTTTTGGCCCGCGCCCGCCCCCCCCCACTTAGTAAGGACATTCTTAACTTGGAAGCAGTGCAGCGAAGAGCAACTGAATTGATTCCATCTTTGCCTTAGCAAACCTCATGAGGAGAGACTGCGAGAATTAAGACTTGTTCTCCTTAAAGCCAGAGGCGGCGCTTCCGAGGTAAGTTGACAGGATGTTTCAAAATACTTGAGGGGTTCAGCATTGTCGATATCGAGAATTTCTTTACGGTTAGAGCCAGAAGAATTTACCGAAGAGAGGCAATGGATTAAAATCTAAAAATCACGAAGTTAGTCTGGATTATATGAATTAATTCTTTTTTAACAACATTATTGATGCATGGAATACGAGCTAAGCTCCCAGGAAATGTTGCTTAGAGCAACACCCTTGAAATCTTCAGAATTATGCTTGATCGTCACTTGGCACTCTCCGGTGTTGAATAATTCATTCAATCAGTCATCATAACGCAGTGGTATACCATGCTTACCATCTCTACCACTAATCTCTCGTTAGCCATGCTACGGTAGCATACCAACATTGAGTAATCCATGTCACTTGCATAGAGAGACTAGATTAAAATTATTGTATCATTCTTCAACATCAGGAATAACATATGCATGGTAAGTCGAGAGGCTGGAGCTCAAATTTATCCTTACTATGGTCTTTATAACAAAAAGTGAAGGGATGCGTGTCGTTGGCGATGGGATGCATGAAATTTTCACGTCCCTTCTACCTTATGACTTTCTTATATAAATTTCCTTCAAGCGGAGGGTTGGGGATGGGAAGAGGGAGGGGGGAGATCCTTTGCTTTGCTGTACATTATCTTCTGCTGCTTAAAGGCCAGACCACCTCGCTTGGACCTTTGGGTCTGTGTAGTCTGTGCGTCTATTTAACTCTATGTAACTCTCTCTCTCTCTCCCCTCTCTCTCTTTCTCTCTCTCTCTCTCTCTCTACACACACACACACACACACACACATATGTATGGAGAGAGAGAAAGAGACAGAGAGAGAGTATACATACATACAGATACGAGGACACGTCCCTTTGTAAAGTGTGTCGACGAGGGGGGGTCGCCAGCGCTTCCGTGTGACCTGCTTGGCAAAAAAACACCTGCCTCCAAAACAGAGGTTCAGTCACACCTTTCCCGGTCACACCTGTGGCCTCCTCTGCGCCACACTTTCCGCTCCTTTAAAAAGCTGTGATTACGATGCTTCAAAGGATACAACGCAACCACCAGTCGTGGAGCGACAACCTGCGTGGCCCCTGTCGAGGATGTTGCAATCGTGGAGACCGATGCTCCTGGCCCTCCTATTCGGAGCCGCCCTAGCCAGTCCCTTAGAGGTTAGTCGTTCGAGGGAAACATTCATTCCCAGCCACAGCAGAATCCAGGGCCCTTTTTTCATTCTGACTCCAAAGCCTTTCTAATAACACCGGAAGCTTTCTTCTGACTCCAGAGCCTTTCTCTGACTCCAGAGAATTTTACTGACTCCAAAGCCTTTCTATAACATCAGAGCCTTTCTACTGACTCCAGAGCCTTTTTTACTCCAGAGCATTTTTTTTTAACTCCAGAGCCTTTCTCTAACTCCAGAGCCTTTCTCTGACTCCAAAGCCTTTCTATAACACCATAGCCTTTCTCTGACTCCAGAGCCTTTCTCTAACTCCAGAGCCTTTCTTCTGACTCCAGAGCCTTTTCTCTGACTACAAAGCTTTTCTTCTGACTTTTGAACCTTTCTTGAACTTCAGAGCCTTTCTTCTGACTCCGGAGACTTTCTATAACACCAGAGCCTTCTTCTGACTCCAGAACCTTTCTCTAACTCCTGAGCAATTCTTCTGACTCCAGAGGCTTTCACGGATTACAGAGCCTTTCTTTGACAAGGAAGAGAGTAGACTCCAGTCCATCTTCCTTGCTGTCTTGCGTCCGCCGGCTTACCTTTCCCGTCACCAGTCGTATCCTTAAAGTGGTCCTTCTTAAGTCTTTTTCAGTTACTAAACATGAATCTAGATTTGTTGTTCATGGGCAGAACTGAGTCCACTTCTCGGTTGCAGTAAGTTCCATCGCCCTCAGATCTGCAAGTGGAACGATTCGCCTCCATTTGCACTGGACAAAACATATTCACGCAACTGTTAGATTAACAGCATGATGCGAAACTTCAGTTGATGAAGTTCGGTTTAATCTAGTCCTCCGTACGTATTAGTCTCGCTCTGAAGTTTTCCCGAAAGACGACGAGGCAGAAACCTGCTGTACAAATTCTCGAGCAAGATTAGATAGATGGCAGTGCTAAGAAGTGATTTAGACGAAACGAGTCATTCCCATACCAAAGGGGTGTAACATCTAACAGCAATTTCTTTCTATAACAAACTGAAAGATTTTGCGTTCATAGTCTGAAAAAAGGAACGGAGATTCATTCATGGGCAACGCCTGCCCGGCAACTTCTGATTCTCAGATGCATATTCTGATCGTTCTCTGTGTCTCTCAGGGAGTTTGTATGCATGAGATGTATCCATGCTAAGCACTCGTCCACCGTAGCTGCATGCGTGCATGCTTTAGCTGCGGGAATAAATGCTTATACCATAAAGTTTACCCAAGCCATAAAGAAACGTAGGAGTGTAAAATCTGAGTCCGCAGGTCACCCTGAGAGTCCATAGTGCACCTTGAGAGTCCACAGTACACCTGGAGAGTCCACAGTACACCTTGAGAGTCCACAGTACACCTTGAAGGTCCACAGGAAACCTTGAGAGTTCCACAGGTCACCTTGAGAGTCCACAGTACACTTTGAGAGTCCACAGGTCACCTTGAGAGTCCACAGGTCACCTCTCAAGGTCACCTTGAGAGTCCACATTGCACCTTGAGGGTCCACAGGTCACCTTGAGAGTCCACAGTGCACCTTGAGAGTCCACAGGTCACCTTGTGAGTCCACAGGTCACCTTGAGAGTCCACAGTGCACCTTGATGCATCATGCTGAGCTTCCCACGTTCGCGTTGGCAGGATGATTCTGACCTTGATGGCGGCCGCAGTGGGACCAGCGAGTGCGAGCTGAACGGCGGGTCGTGTACGGCCGAGGGAATGTGTGGCGAAATAAGCCCAGACTATGACGACTGCCCGGACCCGGACGACGTCTGCTGCCTCACTTCGATGAGAGGTGGGTGGGTGGTTTTTTACCTCCTCCTAGGAATAGGTTAGGATAGGCTAAGTGTGTGTGCGTGCGTGTAAAATAAGGAAATCATGGTACACGCAAACGAGGT
The DNA here is from genome assembly GCA_038088735.1 of Panulirus argus. Classification (NCBI taxonomy): domain Eukaryota; kingdom Metazoa; phylum Arthropoda; class Malacostraca; order Decapoda; family Palinuridae; genus Panulirus; species Panulirus argus. The sequence goes on from JAYMFT010103929.1 coordinate 6,239, forward strand.
TAAGAGACGGAGCAACACAAGTGTTAAAACTGTCTTCCCGCAACACACAGGTCGTAATCAAACACGCGACACAAATGGAAGGGGACATAATAGTGTCGGGGGAGACAACCGACCCATGTAGAACCTAATGGAAAATGTCATTGGAATTTCAGAGAGCGGGACAAACTCTACAGACGAAACTGAAATCAAGAAATTTGCAACCGTTCCGAAATGCAGGAAGATTGGCGGAAGGTGCAAATCACACCCGAAGCACTGCACAACAATTAATGGAAAGTGCAAGCATGGGAAAACCTGCTGTAAGTATACAAGATTAAACTCTGTTACTGTCAGTGTATATGTATGGGATATAATTTACTGTAGGGTATAACTAATGCTCCTGCCTGGCGGGGAAATTGTGGCCCCCCTCGACACTCCGCTTGGGGTAGTCCATACTTACCTAGATGGACTAACACACTCCCCCACTCGGTGTGGGGCCCATGACTCTCTAACATCACCTGTTGTCCACGTATGATCTACATGGATCATTCATCGTATGGGAATTATCATAAACTAATGTCCAGTGTGCTTTGTGACACATTTTTTTTATTTTTAGTGCGAAACGGTTCGCCTTTACCTCCATATTAATCATTAATCAGGAGGGAAAGGAGTTTTGGGCGGGAAGTTAGGGCTGGGCCAAGTTCCATCACCATGTTAGTCATGAGAAACAAAGAGAGAAGGCCAGAACAAGTCTCGTAGTATGGCAATAACGATGACAGCTTCCGCCTTAGACTAATTATCACTCAGACTAGGAAGAAGTGCCGGGCCAATTTCATCCTGCAAACAGATGATTTCATAAGGTTTGAGGAGGCACAGGACAGCCTACTCTAAACGTTGGAAGATGGAGAAAACACCAGTCAAACGTAGTTACAATATTAATCAAAGAGGAATTTCGAAATATTAACAAACACTCCTTAGCAGATGATTATGAGTTACTACTAGTAGACAGGAGACCTAGTCTAATGTACGTCTTAAATATCAAGAATCTAAAGAGAGAGAGGGAGAGAGACGAGGCTCAGGTCCATCTGCACGAACTAATCAGTGTTGAAGGGCAACTGAAATGTTCCCTTCGTCCTGATAATTCACTGGAGTAGAACTTTGGCCATACGGTACTTATGTATCATTGATTAGGAAAGACAGACAGACAGAGAGAGAGAAAAAAAAAAGCTAGAACTAAATTTTAGAATCTCTAAATCAAACGTCCATACTGATCAGGGAATAGGCCTAAGACGGGCTCTATTTCCAGATCTGTCGTGTCAGTTTTGGTCTCAGATTAAATCGAGATTCAAAGTAAACAGGTGTTGCCATCCCACCTCTTTCTCTTTCCTCGACGTTAAGTGTAGAGACAAAAAGTCCAAAATAACCTTCTGTATAATAGCCATTTGGCCTCTTGCTACATGCCAGCGAAAGCCAGTATCATTTCACGAGTCAACCACAGGAAACATGCGTAATGATGTACGCGTTGTTCTCCGTTTCACTGTCGTCGTTGTCATTCAGTGCACAGACGAGGATTAGGCCAGCTTCCTCCACTACAATAATCAAGGAAGGAAGTCCGGGCCAGCCTCCTTCTCTATAGTAATCAAGAGAAGAGGTCCCGGCCAGCCTCCTTCTCCATAGTAATCAAGAGAAGAGGTCCAGGCCAGCCTCCTTCTCTATAGTAATCAAGAGAAGAGGTCCAGGCCAGCCTCCTTCTCTATAGTAATCAAGAGGCTCAAGCCAGCCTCCTTCTCCGCTGTAATAAATCAGGAGGTCCAAGGTAATCAGCCTAGAGAGGAACCCGGTCAATCCGTCCCTCAGCCATACCCTTAAAATTGGCGCAAATTCATCTCGTCATATGCTGGTGTAAACAAATGGACCAGGTGACTGTGCTACCCATTACTCCGAGAACCAGACTGGTCGACTTTAACGCTTTCGTGTGAAGAAACATGGACTTGCATTTGGACAGGATGTATCATGCCTGTAGACACTCTCACGTTGGAGGCTTGTTTATGAACCCGGCCATGGTGGAGAACGATCATAACCCAGCCTGCTAACGTAGAGAATAGGTATCAAGCTTCCATGACGGACCATGTGTATAGATTTACTCATGGGGAAATGAAATTGGATTGATAATCTTTTATAAACCTTGTTGTTGTGAGGATATGAACCCGATCATGATGGATCATGGATACAAATGTGCACATGGTGGTGCTCGGATGTAACCATAAGGAGCAAGGATATATATTTAACAGCTGAGCATGGACATAAACACACGATGGAACACAGATATTGACTAAAGTAGATGTTGATCTGAATTTAACATTGATAAGGTGAATTCATCCACACAATATTTTTTTTTCGACTTTCTAACAGCAATTTCTCTTTGGTGTCTTTACAGGTAAAGAGGAAACTTTTAGCAAACCTGGTCCTCCAGGTCCTTCTGGCGCTCCGGGTGCACCTGGAAAGTCAGGTAGACCTGGCAATCCAGGTCCTCCAGGGCCTGCAGGACCTAGAGGGCCTTCAGGACAACCTGGGCCGAAGGGACCTCCGGGTCCTGTTGGATGGAGAGGAAACGATGGCAAACCTGGAAGTAAAGGACATCCTGGACCACCTGGGAATGATGGAGCTCCAGGAAATCCTGGACCTCCAGGACCTGCAGGTCCTGTCGGACCTAAGGGAGATACAGGTCCCGCAGGCCAAACAGGTCCAGGAGGTCCTGCAGGACAACCAGGTTCTAAAGGTGATGCGGGTGACCCTGGCCCTAAAGGTGACACTGGCGCTAAAGGTGACACTGGCCCTAAAGGGGATACTGGCCCTAAGGGTGAACCTGCCGGTCCTTAACGCAAACGTTGTCTTCCCAAGCACTGGAAGGCCTTCGAGACCTGGGGATCCTTACTGCTTTGAAAAGGTCTTCCAGGTTCTGAAAGTCCTTCGAGCACCGAAGGTCTCTCCAGCTTTTAAGATTCTTCCAGTGTTCAAAGACCCATTTCATGGAACCCGGAGGTCATCTAAAATGTTGGATTGTCGAGATACAAGAGGATACGGAAGGGTTTGAAGATCTTGTAATGCTTGGAGTGTAAAAAGTAAAAACTTGCTATTCCCAACTTCTTGCATATCAAGGAACCTTACATCACTCTCGTATGAGGCTTTATTGCCACGAAAAATCAGAATATAAAGCAGGAAAGAGGGGGGAAAGAGCAATAGTAAAAGCTCCGAGGCGACATGAGCCAAGTGGAGTGATACACCGATTGCCTTGGTGAGCAGGGACCTGGAGTGACAATGAAAGTTAATGGGGGACTTAGTTTGCGCAATGGAATATGTTAAGACATTGTTTGAGAGCAAGAATGAGCTTATGGACCTAACTTGTTCACGGACCTCCCGCTTCGAAGGCAAATGCTGCCGTGATATTGGCTCATGGAGGGAAAGCTCGTATGTACGTAGGGGCCCTTACACAATGCTTCATTCCCCGTAAATCCTGCTAAAATTCTGCCTCAAGTAAGTAAATGGCTTCCATATTCTCTTGCTATTCTACGGGACATCACACACCCTATTCTAACCTCTACCCTTCCTGAAGCAACCGCACGCACCGCTATTACTGCACCAAAGGAAGCATCACTGAGATACAGATGACACAACACCTTCTAAAACAGAACGCTCGAGACAATCGATAATTCCTTGTGGTAATGTTTGCTCCTGAAGAAAAAATCCTATCAAAGCAGTCGAACCCAAGAAAGCATTCACTTCCTCGAACAAGTGACAGAAAAGGAAACAATGAATATCGTGAGAGAAAACGTGGAACAACACTTAATACAACATTACCAACCCGGAGGGATATGTAGAACAACGAAACTACTGGTGCAATGAGATTTGCTGGAGCAACGCCAAGATTAAACAAGACCTTCTGGACAAGCCGATGTAAATGCTAGAGTCGCATCACAAGAAGAACAGAAGCATATGTTGATATAATACAACCCTTATTATCAAAATACGCCAGGAATAACTCCTGCTGGAATATTAACACTGAACCAATCAACAGAAAATGAGACATTTACTCATCTATGTCTTTGGTTGCAACTTTCATTGAAACGAAGGTTATCTATGGATTTTTTTTTTTCTGGCAGAACGTCCAGCATTTCATTGGTGAAGACGGAAGGATTCCATCTGAAACGTTAACGGCTACTGACATGACCAGAACCGTTTCAAAACTCACTGCAAAAATCCACTTTTGAAACTTGTACCAAAAGAATATGCACATCAGTTGAGTGATCTACATCTGTTTGATTTTCTGATGCACTGACTGTTTCTGCTATTATATAAGCTATTGTATCAGTAGATATATCAGATGTATAAACCGGTATATTGACAAATGTATCAGCAAATACTTTACCTGATGTAACGCTGATGCAATTGTATCAGTAGAATCATCGATAGATATAACACCTGATGTATCAAATGATGTATCTGGCCATGATTAACACTTTCGTCAGAATTGTTTTTGCATATGGTTATTTGAGAAGGTGCGTGAACTAATGTATAATCTGATGCATTAACACATGCATCAATTTTTGTATCAGATGCTGTATCACAGTCGTAATCTGCAGCAGCGACAGATAAAGTTTGATCTACTGTATTACTCAGGTTGCTTATGTATCAGCTAGGTTGCTTATGTATAAGCTAGGTTGCTTATGTATAAGCTAGGTTGCTTATGATAACTATTCTGTCGAATGTACTTTCCTTTTCCATTTATCAAGAATAAACTGCACACTTTGTGTTCACAGGAGATGCACTGCATTTATTTCTTTCATTTGCCCTTGTGGAGGGAAGATCTTTGGGTTGGGTCAAGAATGGTGGTGGTACTCGAGTACCTGCCTTAGGCTGACTGTTAAGATAAGGTGATGGAAAACACTGGGTTGGTGATGGTTCGGGTAGGTGATACTTCCCTCACCACGATACTTCCTGTGTTCCCAACTGCACTTATACTGGCTGTTAACAAACGACGTTTGTTTGTAGGGACAATAGTTAACACCAGAACACTGATTCACAACCAGAGATTTAGTGACAAATGTTTACGATATGACATATATTAATAAATCAATCAAATTACATTTTCACTGTTGCCTAAAGAAAACTTTGATGGCTGACACTCATGCATCAACAAATTGTTTCATATAAACAGCTAAGACATTAGGGAAACTGAGGTCCAGTTAAAGTGAGCAATATACTGCGACATCAAATAACCATTGCAATGGTAACATTAAGAAATGATTCAGCTGTTATGCACATCTCACACTTAGTTATACCAGCGTACACAAAAACGCTCACATGCAGGCACACTAAACACACTGCTACTTTACTTCACGGTCAACTTACCAAGCCTCTGCCTGCATGCACTTGGTACAGGCCGCATACACCTAACACTGCTGGTTTACTACTCCAGTAGTACACTGATCATAACAACTCTACACTGACTTGTAATATTTGAGAAACACATTACTCCATAAAATGGTCACAGATGTCACTAGGAGGTGCACAAGACAAACTATGTCTCACACAACACTGCACTTTATACAACATCGATTGAGTCCTCTTTGTATAAACCCACTTCTTAAGCAGTGATGAAGAATGCATTACATCTCTTCTTTAGTCATTCATTTATAAATATCAAGCTGTGTCTAGGCTAGCCATTCTTTGGTTCAATCTGAAAGACGCCATCACAGGCAAGGAAAACAGTTGACAGAGTAAGGAATCTTTCATATTCCCAGAGAGTACCGTCTGGACACGCACGACTCACATTCTCAGATGTATGGCAGGCGAAAGATGTCAAGTTCCCTGAGTAAAGCATGCGTTCGAGACGCATGATGTTTTGGGGTCATATCGACTGAAATCAGTTTCGTGATAAGACTAAAGCTTCTTTGTAGATGATTGCATTTCAGAAATATTAGTTTAAGCAGACGCCATGAAGCAAGTGGATCTAAGTGATTCCAAGTATCAGGTATATGCATAACAATCCTTGGATGACACCATTCGTACAAAATTCATACTTAGTAGAGCTTTGTGTTTCCATTAATGTTTTCCAAGATGCTGAGAGTAATTGTTATAGACAAAAATTTGGTCTAATCACGGGAAATCCCCTTAGTCCCTTTCTCAGTAACTTATTCATGCAATTCTTTGAGACTGATATTCTAAGTTACACCAGTAACCATCCAAAAAAGTTGGTTTAGATGCGTTGATAATGTTTTGTCCGTATGGACATCTTCCTAAGATGGTAATGATCTCTTTAATGAATTGAAAATCATTCACACTCTCCATCAAATTTAATGTTGAATGGGAATAAGAAAGCAAATTGCCATTTCTTGATGTGATGATATATAGTGAGTGATCACCTATCCTTCAAAATCTGCAGGAAGCCTACCACCGCTGACAGCTATACTCATTATTTTTCAGTACATGTTCATTCTGTAAAAATGTCTGTTGTTATGTTCATAATTTTAAAAAGCATTACGTGTATGCGACCCCACAAATCTAGAAGACGAATGTAGCCGTATGAGACGTATGTTTAGGCAATTTTATCACAAGTGGTTTGCAAACAATGCTTACTGGAAAACCAAGAAGATATCTTATACATCTAATAACAATAATGTGGAAAAGGATGATAGATATGAATGTTTGGTGGTTCAGTATTCTCCTAACTTAACTAGTGTAAGACAGGTACTAAAAACTGTTTTAATGTTACCTTCCAGGATAACAACACTATCAGTAAGACCTTAATTAAGAGTAGGCTAAACTATCAGAAAATTGGGAGTGTTTACGCCGTTAAATGTGAAGCACGTAAAGATATACATATACATTGTCCAGACAGGTAAAACAAAAGTAGAGATGCTATTGGCACAATCATTTAGTACGCAGAGGTGACCACATAATGCTATTGCTAAACATTGGCAAGAAAATAATCACCCTGTTCACCTTAACGACCCAGTCACATAATACCCCTCAACGGATTGTGCTACCCGTGATGTCACTGAATCTGTTTTAATTACTAATATCAATAACTTTAACCTATCCCCAGGTAACTTTATGACACATCCTGTCATCAAACAAATCATTCTGAAAGAATTATCAAGGCAAAATAAAATGAGAAGACTAGTTGAACACGCATCTCTTGACCCAGCCCATCCATGCCCACTCTACCCCTTAACCACAAGGCAACCCCATTTTCCCTTTAACAGCCAGGTCAGATTCTACTCTGGATGTTCGAACCTTTGTGAAGATGCTGGGATATGAAACTCTGAATTGTTTACAGTTGTATTGTAAAGCTCCAGTAAATCGCCTGAACTACATAACTGCGATTTACACTTCATATATATATATATATATATACATATATATATATCATGTAAACCTCGGACAGCCAGGATCGAACCCGGGACCCCTAGCGTGG
>JAYMFT010103940.1:0-13691 GCA_038088735.1 Panulirus argus
TACCCCCGTGCCCAAGGCTCGTACCCCCGTGCCCAAGGCTCGTACCCCCGTGCCCAAGGCTCGTACCCCCGTGCCCAAGGCTCGTACTCCCGTGCCCAAGGCTCGTACTCCCGTGTCCAAGGCTCGTACTCCCGTGTCCAAGGCTCGTACTCCCGTGCCCAAGGCTCGTACTCCCATGTCCAAGGCTCGTACTCCCGTGCCCAAGGCTCGTACCCTCGTGCCCAAGGCTCGTACCTCCGTGATATATGGTCGAACCGGTATGGTCAATGGAGCAAAACCTTTCATAAACTTCTTTAAGTGGGGTCATATGAACCGCTGCTGAAGAGCTGATGAGTCTCAACTCACCGGTTGATGAATTGCAACTGAGAGTTCGAAGCGGTGCAACTGGGGGCATTTGATGAGTAAACCTGTGCCGAGTTGACTCATCAGTTTCTGCTGGTGGGCTGATGAATTGCTTTGAGAGACTGATGCTGCTTCTGGTGAGAGTTTGATGAGTATGAATACTGAAGGGTTGAATAATTACTGATAAAGTAGTTATGAATTGCTTCTGAAGGTATGATGAATATTGAGGCTACTCAGCTGCTAATGGATGGCTGATGAATTGTTGATTACAAGCTGATGAGACAGTAATAAGGGTGTTGAATAGTCGCAGCTGATAGGCTGGTGTGATGATAAGGAACAATCGTACGCAAGAGAAGGAACGCCTGCAGATCTCTTCAGCGTCTCTGGTTATGGAGAAGAAAATGAGAGTTGATGCGGACCCCGTGGGTCTTCTGGGGTGGGCGTATTGTGCAGCTGGTGTAGATGGTGTTGGCAAAATGGGTCGTATGGTTGAGACAGGTGGCTTTTGTAATGTACGTGGTAGTACAGGTGGTGGAAGTGGTTTTGTGTGGTGTGTGTCACGCACTTGGTGTGTGTGTGTGTGTGTGTGTGTGTGTGTGTGTGTGTGTGTGTGTGTGTGTCTTACATGTAATCGATGCCAGTGACAGTTAAGTCTGTGTAGAGGATGTAGTTAATGTAGATGGTATAGTTGATGCAAGTGGCATTGTTTATATAGATGGCGCGAACAGCGTAGGTGAGGTGCATATTATGCCATGGTGTGGTTAGTGCACACAGTTAGATACAAGGCATGTAAACCATCCCTAGTCCCTGCTGGGGGTATCAATCATTGCCTTACCTCTTGGATATGTTGGTCTAAAACACATACAAACGCCAACATGATTATTGGAGGGGACAAAGAGCTTGATACTCTCTCTCAAAAATGAAAAGAAAAAACAAAATATCATCAGGGTTTCCAAAATAGGTTATTTGTCATGCACAGAGCAAGTGAGGATGATGATACAGAAAGGCAGACCAGAGGAAGCCTGAAGGATGAATGGAAAGCCCGACGTGCCTAATGGAAGACTGTTTGATTACGGGGAAAAATCTCTCCATGAACAATGGAGGGAAAATGAGAAATGGCGTGTCTGAGAAGGGGGAAGGAAGAGGTTCACTGGGAAAGGATTTCCCCTGGAAGGGGAGACAGAATAGTGAGAGGAAGAGGAATAGAAGTGAAGTGGAATAAAAAAAAATATGCAGTGAGCTTAAATAATCGTAATTCTAACCCGAGGTTGGTTCAAAGGGAATGATTAATGTGGGATGGCGAGGGCGGGCGAGACGGGAGCTGGGGAGACGAAATTAGAAGAGAGGGGAGTAGGGGAGTGGACTGGAGTGGAATGAGAGGCGTAATATGATTTTGGAGTGAGACGAGTGAGGCATTTGTGGGGTGGACTTCGGGAGGTAAGATGGTTGTGGAGTGGCGGTTGTGGAGAATATAAAGGGGTTGCAAGTGTGGAGAGAGACGTGGAGAGGTCGTGAAATGGCGGGAGTGAGGTACCGTTGGAGTGCAGAGAGAGATGATGAGATGGTCGAGGAGACAATGGACTGAGGCAAACTGAGGGTAAATCTCTCAAGTACTTTCCTCGCAGGCGCTAGTGAACGTCACAGATCAAGAGTCCTTCTCTGAGACACGCATCGAAATATCCTGACATTCTCCTGAATCAGGCAACGTTCAAATCTCTCACTTGCGTAACCAAGTCTACCGACTGTTCTGAATGTATCTGAGGGACGCGTATTAACGGTCTGCGATTTCCACCATCTATATAGCAGAACAAAGGGCAATTAGTCGCTGAATATACATATAATTGACGCCTGCTTTCTTAATCTCAGTTTAATCTTTTGTGTGTGGCAATACTTAAACATCAGGAGAGATGAGAGAAGTATTATAAGAACTTTCTGATATAATCTCATATCAAAACATTTGAAAATTCAGTTTATTACACTATCACTTTCATGAATCTACTTTTATAAGGATTCACGTGCTCTTGAAAGTCCATTAACTCACTGATCTGGATTTCAAAAGCAAATTTTTACTGTATTATACTAATGAATGATTTACTTCAAGGATAACGCATCTCTGATTATCCCTCGAGACCTTTTAATCTTCAGGATAAAACAAAACGTTAATGACGAAACAGAGTCGTCAGATTTGTTATTTGTAATATCGACCTAATCAAAGGCTACTATATTCGGTCACGCCTATGAATATGTGCTTTTGGCCTGTGTGTATGTTTGTCCATTAATTACTTTAATGGCAGTGCGACAGACGAAGGTTAGATGGATATATTGTCGGAGGACTATATCATCATCTAAGCAGTTCATATATTTGGTTTTAGAGTTTCCATCTCAACTCCTTGTGGTGCTTCACATGTGATTCTAGTAGCATCTCGACTCCTCCTGTGGTGCCGCGTTGGTGGCACACACAGTGTCTCGAGTCCTGTGGTGCCACGCTGGTTATCCACACAGCCTCTCGACTCCTGTGGTGTCGTGAGGTCCCTCAGACGGAAGACGTCGCAAGGACTGGGAATCTCTAACATACATTTTTCTATTGTATTATAATGCTTCCAGCGAGGCAAACAAGAAGACAAAGAGAAAGATACGCGCATGAAAACTAAACCCGACCAGACGCCCTATCCACAGTGTGTCATGAACTGACATGAACCTAGCCACATAACGAACTCCTTACGCCACAAATTCAAGTGGCTCATAAGCAGACAGAAGCAACTGTCCACTTGACAACTCTTCCGGCGAGAAACGCCTTTCAACAAAAATGATTGAAATTAACATAAACTGTCATCCATTTACGTAAGCTAACTGAAGGAAAGTAGATTGGTCCTGCACAGTCACTCATATGGATATATCCTCTTTAATAAATCAAGTCTCGAGAACAAATTTGTGGTCGAGGTCATATAATTGAAACAATTGAATGTATGGTTCGTTGGAAATACACAGAATACATGTGGGAAAAACATCAGTACAAGAAAATCATTTGCAACCACGATAAGGGTGCAGAAGGAACAGTGAGTAAATCACGAGCAACAACAGAACTTCGGGTTCGTAAAAAGTGAAACTTCTTTTCTTTTAAGCGAGAGGCAGCAGGAATTAAGACGAAGGAGCAGAGAGAGTCCTGGGGCCGAAGGGGAAGCCTGAGAGCTAAGCAAACAAGGGAAGAGCGATGGGAAAACATGAAGGGGGACCCAACATTTATTTGGGAAGGGGACGCGAGGGGAGGAGAGAGAGAAATAGAGAGAGAGAGAGAGAGAGAGAGAGAGAGAGAGAGAGAGAGAGAGAGAGAGAGAGAGAGAGAATGAAAAATAGAGGGAGAGTGAGGGAGCCAAAACAAAAGACGGAGAGAGCGTTAAAAGAAGAAATCAAATCAGAAATAAAGTCACAGACCAACAGAGTACATGAAAGGCCGTTGACAAGATTAGAGTAACTGGAAGAAGCATTGGGAAGAAAAGTTGGATTGGAACGTCCAGGGAATACCAAAGGTGAGGCGAGGGGTTTCGAACCCCTGCATAGCCTCAGCTGACATCCGCCACCAGCACCAGGCCAGCTGGTACGTGGAGTTACCAGATAAACAAATAGCGATACGAGAGCTGTAAGGAAGGAGTACCAATAAGAATCAGGAGCTGCAATAATTCCGTTTCATTTTTCTTTAAGGAAGAGGAAATTGAAACTTAGATTTTGATTACAGTAATGTAGTTAAATAGCCCATACACTGGTGGCATGAGAACCATGATGACTCACAAGATGGTTGGTGTACTATTTCTGTTGCTGGGAAGTTAAGGGACATACCCCAGTTATCATCCAGAAGTCCTTTGCCATTGATAACAGCATACAAGAGGAGAGGACTGAGGATTGTGTTATGTTCCTTGTAAACTAACGCAGTCCTCTCTTTTTCTACCTCTCAGGAACCTCATGCCATCCTCCGCCCGAATCCCAGCCCGTTTCACCTCAGTGGCCAGATTGGCCCAGCTCCCATAGCCAATCCGTGAGCCGAAGTTTCGGATTTAGATTGCCGAATTCCCTTACTTGAATCAGTCTGTGGACCGGACGTGTCCTACCCCGGGCACGGGCTGCGGATTTGGGTACACACGTTCCCAGGAGTAAGCGTTCCGGTCTTTAGGGAGTCCGCTTGACCTCGGTAACCGCCTTCGCTTGTTTCCCGGGCTGGCGGTCACGGTCGGGACGCCGCAAGAACCGCAGTGCTCTGCAGTTCACTTACTTACAACCCCCGCTTCTCTCTCTCTCTCTCTCTCTCTCTCTGCGAATGAAATCCAAAATTACGGCGCCTTAAACACGGACAAGAAAACTCCCGGACCACCGCCGATGGACACGAACTGGCTTCCAGCACCGGGGCAGCATTTCCCTGGCCAGAGGGCAAGGATGTTTACACACCCATTAGGCATCCGGATCCTGGCTAGGGAGTGGTGACCATATTCCCCCTAGCCGCTCATCCCCCTCTGGTGACTCCCCTGTGGGATGCCAAGGCTCTATATGTGGAAGCGTTGACCTTGCGTTAGCTCGCCATCTTAGCGGTGGTAGGAACTAGAGGAGGAGGTTTCTGGTTGTCGAAGAATAATAGCCGCAGGTTGGGCGCTACTTCCTAGCACCTCGCTTCATGCCACACACACACGCACACACACACACACACACACACACACAGGGTACCTAGCTTCGGCTGTTGTGTGTGTATGTGTGTGTGTATTTGTGTACAGACATGAGTATAGGCATGGTGGTTATATCATACATACAGGGTTGTGAGTCGGGGTAACACGAGTGTAAAGCTCTCTTCCCGTAACCCACAAATAGTAATTCACAGACACAGACACACACACACACACACACACACACACACACAAAACACACACACACACTCGCACACACTCACCTGTCTCTCCCCTGGTTGCATTTTCCATTTTTACCGCCAGAGAACATTTCCCGAAGATATAATTTTGTTTTCTCGGTCCTGCACGGCTCCCGTGGCCTGGCCTGCCACTTGTGCAGGTCGTCACGAGGGATTGGCTTAACGGGTAATGACAGACCGGCTGAGTACGGGGGTGGGGGAGATACGCCCCCTGCACGGTATATTTCTGGCCCAGATACGTTCTTGAAGGCCACATAGATAACGGGGCGTTCGTCTCCATGAGGAAGAAAAGGTCATCATGAGACCAGGTGAGATAAATGCTATTCAAGTTTGGTTTACATTTTGAACGGCTTCATAGAGTTGCTTTGCTGATAACTTGAGACCCCAATATTCATTGTTCTTATTAGACGATTTCTTAGACGATGTATAGAAATTTTTTGAGTGATTTGGATGTTGTTTAAGACTGTTTTATGGGTGGATGCCTAGGAGGCGTGGGGTAGGCATAAGGCAAGTGTAAGTTGCAGAGAGAGAGATGCAGAATTGTGGAAGACAGGTCTTTAAAACGTTGAAGTGGAAAATATAGGAATTTGGAAGAAGGTAACAGTGCCCGTAGATAGCAACGAATAGAAGACAAAGCGTATAACATTTAAAACTCTGAATAAGAGAGTCAAAAAGATGATACAAAACCTATCGATGACTTTGACAGAAAAAGGAAATGAATCAGAACTTGAAAGAGAATAAGAAGCTTTCTAGTAGGGAGTAAAGAAAGGTAAAAGAAATGTGCTGCGGAAGGAGTTAAGGCGTATTGAGAGCTTCCACAACGAAAGTAGTGCACGTATGAGATTGAGGGGTAGTATGAATGGGTGGTTTCTAAGAACTGTGGCAGTGCGTCAAGGTTGAGTAATGTCATTATGGTTATCTAATGTTAATCTTTTTGTCCATGGGGAATTGTGTGAAATGAGAATGTGAAAGTGGTGACTGTAGTGTAATACTTAACCATTTGGACGCAGAATGGGAGTTGCTGCAGCTGCTGTATGCAGATGATGCTGTGTTGCTAGCTAAATCAGGGAACGGATTGGATAGAATAGTGGGCCGCTTCGGTAATGAACAAAGAGGAAGGATTGAGAAAGTGAAGCAAATAAGAGCATAACATTAGTTTTTGAAAGGGATGAGAAGTTAGATAATAGGTTCAGATTTCGTTGTGGAAAACTGAAAGTTGTGGATAAGTCACAGTAATTTTAGTAAAGTTTAGTCTTTGGATTGATTGTGGAAAAACTGACATTGAAACCAGGGTCGTGCAAGGGAGGAAGCTAGGTAATGAAAGCTCTAGTGAATGGAAAACGTTTTAGCATAGGATGCGTCAGATAGACTTATGAAGAGGGTGCTTGTCCAGACGCCGATGTGTGGCTGTCAGACCCAGGCGTATGTAGGTCAGGATGGGTAGGAAATAAGAGCAGAAGAGGTGGATAAGTTGACATCATGAAAGAATACACAGGACGAAGATGCAAGAAGGGTATGTTGGGCGAAGAAGTCCTAGGAAAAGCGCGTGCATTTCACTGTCTTGAGGATGATACGACCTCGTAGAACGTATGGCAGATGATGTGTTGATGAAGATACTGTATATAGCAGTGTAGTAGAAGGTACAACAAGGGAAAGAGGTAGATCGAGGAGGAGGTGGACATATGTAGTGAGAAAAGTGAACAGGATTAGGGATATTTCGGATGAAAATGTTGAAAGAATGATTGGATCTAATGGAGGCATTTTGGGCATGGAGGTGGTAGGTTTCATTTGAGAAATCAAAGCGTAAGGTGAAAATGTAAGAAACACTTTTATAAGCGTGGAGGTTCACGTTTCACTGTAACACTCAGGCATGTGTTGAGGATAATGCAGTGGCTCTGTTGACCTAATTTACCCCCATCAAACTGGGAGGAGTGTAATGGCTGTAGATAGATAGACCTTCCCTTAAATTCCCTTTAGTTATCGTGCCCTCTTCTTTCTCTCTCTCTTTTTCCCACTCTCCGTCCTCTCTTCTCTCTTCGCTATATCGCCTCTTTCTTATTTTTCTATTTTATAAACTCCCCTCTCATCTGTGTCCTCCCATTCTTCACCCCACTTTCTCACTCACTAATCTCCCTCTCCATCATCTTTAATTCACCATTATTGGCACGTCGTCATCACCCATCAACTGGTGCCGTTCACAACACACATTTTCGATAACCCTAAATTTCTTCAATGGACCTGCTTGTTAACCCGCTGTTTATCCTGTAAATCAGAATAACGTAGCAGTGAATGATTGCCAGACTTGTCTACAATGCAGTTTAGAGGTCTCCAGCGTTCTTGTATTGAAGGACTAATGAGATGTTTAAGGATGAAGGCGGAAGACGCCAAAACAAACCGTCCTATGAGCATCTGAAGGTGTAAACTGTAAACATACTAGGGCGTTACTGGACACCACCTGGAGGCGGCTACACCGCGGGTGGAAAGTCTTCCTCGTTGCTAGTTCCTGCATTCCAGACAGATTCATTGTTAGTTGAAATATTCTCTACTGAACCTTCGTAGTGCAGTAGACTAGACATTATCTTTGTTCAGTTACTGTAGTTATACCTTTATTCAAACACACCTCCTGTGGTCTCCAACTACCGTACTTTCCCCCTCTCTCTTTCAGTCTTTTCTCTTTTAATCCATTTGTTGGTCGTTCATGATTTAAGTCTCTTCTCTTCAATTTCTGTCTTTTTACTTTTATCATTTATGCAGATGGTCCATATTAATCCTTCTTTCCCATTAGTGGTCACTTGTTTTTGATTTTCTCCCTATCTCACCCTCTCTGTTTCTTCCCCTTTCCCCTTCTCCCAACCATTTAGTCCCCTTACCCTCCATTCCTAGAGATAACAAACGTGTCTCTGGCCCTTGTATGACAGCACAAGGGCCACGTATATGGTAGGAGTCTGCACGGTCCGAGAATTATCTCGAACATCTGAAAAAGGTGCCCGATTTTTTTTTCTTCGACTGGTGGCTAACAAAATGACTCTGATGGCCTTGATGACCTTTAATGTCCATAGGTTTGAAACCGAACTTAAAGTTAAGCCTAACAACCAAACTACTAACCAGTAAGATTTACCAGCCGACCAACCAACTAAACGAGCCAACTAACCAGTTAAAAAAGCAAGCAACCAACTAACAAGTTAAACCTACGAACAAATCAACTAAGCAGCCAATAAACCAACCAACCAAAAAGTCAACCAGCAAACCAACCAAGCCGTCAACCACAAACCAACCAGCCAGCTAACCATCTCACAATTCTTCCCACGCACCCACCCAGACAGCTATTACACCTTACCTCTATTCACCTTAAAAGCATTGAATTATCATCTATTTTTCTGTCCTATCTATGTCTCCGGTTCCCCTCTCATGGTTTTCTTTCTTCCGCTTCTTCTGTTCCTCTTCCTCGTTTTCTACATTCCCTCTTCCTGGGTTATCCTGCCTTTATATGGTTTGCTCTCTATCAGTGGCCATTGTCACAAACTGCAGCTGCGAGTGACAGTGGATGGCTGACACTCTTTCCAAGACACATGTCTTCACTCGTTCTTCATAATCATTACTTTCCACCTCATTCTCACACTCTGTCTAACTGTCTACCTTTTTATCTATGTATTTTCTTTCTGCCTTCAGTCTGGCATTCAATCCAGAAACACACACACACACACACACACACACACACACACACATCTCACACATTATACTCGAGAAAACGCATTTTACACGTCTCTGTATTTCTACCTAAATTTCCCTGCTGTGAGCGGTGCGCGATAGCCCTGTCTACTGGCTGGTCATATTTACTCGTAGGTAGATAGGCGTACCATCAGGCTGTGTTCCTAGCCTCCATCACATCCCACGATGCAGAAGCACTTGGCTCACAGGCGCCATCAGAGTCACCTCCACATTCCCTGTAACTCGATGTGTACAGGAGGTAAGGCAGGCCTGGTGGTGTGAGGACAGAATGTATTGTCACGAAGCCCTGTACTCTATGCCTCACCACTACATGTTTCGTAAGATCGAACACAGTTACTGTGAGAATATTGTCGATTATCAAAGCCACTGTAGAAAAGTTTTTGTATATAAACAGCATTTTAATCCGGCATATTTTAATGTTATTTACATTTTTCCTTTTCTACGGAGTGAAGAGAAACGATCTCTCGTCTTTTTCGGGCTGACAAACGGCTGGTTGTAAGGAAGGGCTCGTTTCACACGGCAGGACACTCCCGTAAACGGGACATATCACCAGAGGATCCTTACTGTTGTACTGAATACCCCCGTGGACCTGCTGGGTCTGGGACGGGAGCATGCAGAGTTCCTAGAATGAAAGAGAGGAAAAGAAGTCTTTATACCCAGTTGCTGGACTATTCATTTGGTGGACGATAACTCTGTTTTATGGCTGCTCTGGAGATGGGAAAGCACCGTGCACAGCAGAAATTTCGTTCTATAAAGGCGTCGTTCTAAATCCACCATGAAAATGGTGCGAAGGTCTGTTTCTATAGAGAGTCAACAGAGACGGATGGTCGTCGAATCAGTGTCCCTTTCTGTTAGCACCGTTTTAGTGGCAACACTTACACGTCATAGTTATGAATTAGATGCACTATAAGATTATCATAAGAACAAACCTAAGGTAATTTCGGTGCCTTGAGGAATGTGTGATAAGAGAGATCATGAGATGTTTGATGGTTCCAACGGTGTTGAGTGTGCGTAAGGCGTGGACCTAAGATGAATAAAAAGAAAGACGCAAGAGGGTGGATGTGTTGGGAATGAGATGCTTGACAACATATGTAGGGTAAGGAATGTTGATTGAGCAAGAGATGATAGAGTAAGAGAGAGGTGTGGTAACAGGAAGGTTATGACTGGGAGAGCTGAAAAGGGTGTACTGAAAATGAGTTTGGACATATGGATCGGATGTGTGAGGAGAGGGTGACTAAACTGGTATACGTGTCAGGAGTCGAGGGCGACAAGCAGAAGGGAAAAACCAAACGGGAGATGGAGGGAGGGAGTAAAAGGATGCTCTGAGTGATCGAGGTCGGAACATTTAGGAGGGAGTGGGCTGTGCAAAGGATAAAGGAAATTGGAACGGTGTGGTATACAGGGAGCGAAGTGCTGTCAGTGGGCCAAACCAGTACCTATGTAGTGGTTGAGAGAAACCACGGAAAGGTGTGCGGGGCTTGGCTGTGGACAGGAAACCCTGGTTTCGGCACTTTATACATGATAGCCAGGGAGTGCATGTGAGGAAATATGGCTGCACTTGGTCTGTTTCTAGTGCTACCTCGCTTCGCGAGGAACGGCAAGTGCATGTAAAAAAAGATATATATATCAAACCAACACACACAGACATACACGTATAAGAATATACAAACCTACGCAAACCTCCCTCTGGTCTTGCCCACATCCACGAGATACTAGGCTGCATGCAAAAAGCGTGCGGAGATGGTATGAGAGAATCGGTCCCCCATACACTACCAGCCAAGAGGTCAAAACACTGGTCGTCTCGACTCTCATCAAGCATTACCTGGACCTCATGTAACATCTCGGGAAGAAGTTATGACACCATCCTCGCCACCGTCACCTACCCGTCACCCCTCTGCCCCGATTTGCATTTTGACGCAAGAACACCATCGAACCCACAATATACCTCTTACAGCCTGCTACAGAAGTAGCCACATGCCAGACATTTCGGACATCATCAGTATAATCAGCAATATATTAATCCCTGGCCTTGAATTGTGTTAAAACGGTACATTTGATACACCCCTTCTCATAGCCTCCCTGCCTACTAATGTATGTCTGCTCTCGATGATTTTCAGCCTTAACTAAAGATACTTCAACAAAACGTAAAAACGTTTTAGCATCATTATTATTATTATTATTATTATTATTATTATTAATATTATTATTATTATTAATATTACTATAATTATTATTATCACTGTTACTATTCTAGGTATTGTCATAATCATTTTATCAGTTTAATCATTAGTATCATCAAAAACGAATACAAATGCACACACACACACATACTTCACCGCCACACACCCGAGAAATTCCCAGCTCACAACTAACGAGTCGCACAGCATCGTGATAAAACGGGCAAACACCAGCACAGCACCTCTGCAGCCATCGTTGGCTCTAGCGTACTATATATCATAAAGTTTTCAACTCGCTTGCTTTACCTACGATGAAATTTCAAGATTATCACAGAGGTATGCCTGGTGGAGAGGGCCTGCTGCTCCAGGAGCGCGCCGTCACACAATATGGTTGGTATACCTCCTTAACATACCGAAATACACATGACCAAAATATAGGAAACAAAAACATTGGTACTGTGCCAAGCCTCACCTCCAAGCACGTCTGAGTGCGTGCTTGCAAGCATGCTCCTGCGAACGGCTTAGAAAACTCAGGAGATAAGGGAATCATAATTCACCCGCTTGTTAATGTCGACCAACTACACATTTGCATTCAGGTGCGGTCTTACCCCTTGGAGACACAATGCTCCCAAAACGCAAACATAGACCTTTCACAGCTCTTTCTCTTCTTCCCTTAACAGCAGGTCCCTTCCTCCTAAACCTATCTCTCTCGCTTAAAGCAAACCCTACACCCTAAAACCATCCACACCTCCCAAAACCATTCCTACTCCCTAAAACCAACCCTAATCTCTAAAACCATCACTGTCCCTCGAATTCATCCCTCTTTCCTCCCTTCCCCTATCCAAGGGAGGCCAAAATAGATTGTATGAAGGCATCGTATAAGCTTTCAAACACGCCTCTTACCCAAAAGTTGTTACCACGCTGGCCATCACCAGGGGAACCTGCGGGTATTGACAATATGACGTCTTGACCTAACTCACTTCATTTTAGGAGACGCATTTTCGCTTCGGGATATCTCCTTCCTGTATAGCACGACGATACGACACCTGAGCACTTCTGCACGACACATGAATAGGCCGTTGCGACACCCGCGCACGACGGTACGACACCAGAGCACGACGCGTTGGTAAAGACACCTAAGAGGAACGGTACGACACCTGAGCACGACTGTACGACACCAAAGTACGACGATACGACACCTGTGTTAGGGGTTTTGACACTTGAATGCGATGGTACGACACGTGAGCACGACGGTACGACACCAGAAAACGACGGCACGACACCCGAGCGCGGCGGTACGACAATTGAGCTCTCAGTGCAACACCTGAGAACAGTGACGTGCATCTTACAGGCTGGGTCAAAGGGTCGTACCACTGGGTTGAAGGAGTCGTACCTATGTACTCAAAGGGTCGATGAATCTAACGATTAATTCTTGTCTTGAACGCTAAAGCACTCCATTACTGACGTGTACCAGCGTAGCTGATTAAGAACAATCATCTCTGCGTAATTAATTGCTAATAAAAAACCAGTAAAGATCACAGGATGTTATATTTTCATAAGCATGAAGGAAAATAGAATTTATCATATTTCATCATATCTTCATATGCTATATACACACGGCCGGTGGTCGATCTGCTTTGGCGCTACTACTCCCAGAAGTTTTGTGAAGCCTGAGTCTATTTTGGACGTTAAGAAAAAGAGTCTAAAAGGAGAATGGACGACGTGCAAAAGTTTGGTAAAAAAGGAACAGTTGCCCCTGAATGAAAAATGCATATTGAGTTTTCCAAAAACAGAGACCAGAAGGTAATATAAAAATGTTTCCACTCTGGAAAACCTGGCATTTTTAAGACGAATGTTTGCGAGATATCACAAGCTCTTACGTGTTGGTGATGACCTTACAGTTTGGCTTACTAAGAAAAACATCTTCACTCATATTCATCTAAAACTGCATGAAAGATTTAACTGTTTTTCATTTGTGGTGTGTTTGAGACGAATTGCAGTGTGTTGCTAGGCGATTTTTGCGGTGATGCACTTGGTGCTCTGTCAAAAAATGAATGCTTTAATGCAGTTGAATATCAGTAAATGAAATTAAAGATAAAGAAGCTAAAAAAATCTATGGTCCACTTTAAGAGTGACAGTACAGAAAGTAGCTGAAGTACTTTTTCCCTAAAGTATCCGTTGGCTGTTATTAGATCGCGTTTTCTATTCCTTCTTTCCTTCAAAATATTTATGTTAGCTTATCCTCTTTATTCTATACAGCGTTCCCATACAGTTATTAATTTTCCTACTGGCTGATGTGCCACAGGGAGTGGTGGATAGGGAGGAACTGCTATCCTTTCCAAGTCTCCGTTTGTATAGATTGAGTATTTAGAATTGTCAAGCGGTAGATCATCAGGTCTTCCTCTGTTATCTGGCTTTGCTATGTAGTCTCAAGTGGGGCTGGTGCTCAGTTCAGTTCAGTTCCAATACTTTATTCCTTGATAGAGGAATCGGGATCCTAGTGCTGTCACTAGGTACCCCTGTACAATAATACCAGA
>JAYMFT010103951.1:0-13691 GCA_038088735.1 Panulirus argus
CACACACACACACACACACACACACACACACACACACACACACGCAGCTGCCAAGTTTACGTGTCTTATAAACTGAGATGTAGTCATGGTGGATGCGGGACCTGGTCTGCGTGTGTACAGTCAGCCTGGCTGTGGTAGCCTATAACTCTGCTGCAGGCTTCAGTGGCAGCAGGTAGTAGGGGGCCACCACCATCCCATACTTCATGCTCATCCTCCCGGTGGTGGTACGTGGGGTTTAAGGTGGGAGGTCTGCACCCCCACCTTCGTGTTGTACGTGGGGTAAGGTCGTGTGGTACATAGGTTAAAGTGGGAGTATTGGACCCCACTTACATGTGGTACGTGGGTGAAGGTGGGAGAACTGCACTCCCACCTACGTGTGGTACATGGGTTAAAGTGGGAGCACTACATCCCACCTACGTGTGATACGTGTACATGGGTCAAGGTGGGAGTACTGCACCCCACCTAAGTGTGGTACATGGTTTAAGGTGGGAGCACTACACCCCACCTACGTGTGATTCGTGTACATGGGTTAAGGCGGGAGCACTACACCCCACCTACGTGTGATATGTGTACATGGGTTAAGGTGGGAGCACTACACCTCAAATAAGTGTGGTACGTGGGTTAAGTTGGGGCCACTTCACACCCACCTACGTGTCTCGAGAGCTACGCTCTTGGCCTTCAGGCGGGACACACACGATCCAGTGTGGCCACACGCCCCTTACCACCGGCCACGGGGACTCGCGAGACTCACCCGCTGCGTGTTCCACCGACATTAACAGCCGGTAATGGTGACCACCCGCTCTATAAATTCCTTTCTTCCTTCCGCAGTGACGTTATAGTCCTCCTCCTCCTCTTTGGGGAGAGAGAGAGAGAGAGAGAGAGAGAGAGAGAGAGAGAGAGAGTATTCACAGCCCACCTGTGTTTTTGCTTTGATCACTAATTCGTATACATCTCTCTCTCTCTCTCTCTCTCGCACGTAGGTGGTAGGCAGTCACAAACCGTGTTCAAGGGTCGTACCGTATCCAAGGGTCGTACCGCGGTCAAGGTGTCGTACCGTGTCCGAGGGTCGTGCTGTACTGCTCAGGTGATCCACCGACCAAGATGTCGGTCGCCTCACCCTCCTGCAACGGCGGGAGGCATTCACCCGCTAAGCGGGTGCTCTATCGTCTTACAATAACATCAGTTATCGAACCCGTGTTCTTAGTTGTTTATTGGCTACTGGGAGACAAGGGTGGCCACTAGCTACCCGTTAGCATCCTCTGTTGCAAACTCCGTTGAGCACACATCCCTGTTGGAGATCCAAGACGTGGGCCTCTCGCTCTTCAATTCTTCATTTTTCCATCATGGAACGTTTGTTGGGTTTTAGGACTTGGTGAAGGCTCCCTCCATATTGAAGTCCTATTGTGCATTTTGGGTCGCGTTATGTGTGGAATTTCGCTTCGATGTTTAATCACGCACAGTCTTGGCGTGAGCTGGTTGCCCCGATCTCTCTTCATCTCTCTCTCTAGTTCGGTGAGTGAGAAGGCTTTTTGGGGGCTGTTCACATTCCCCGTGAAGCGCATCACAACAACGTTGATGGGTAGTTCTCTATTGAGTGTGTTGAGTTTTGTCTCTCTCGCCTTCAACACACACACACACACACACACGCACACACACACGAGCGTACACCACTCGTCTGTTGGTGAAAGGGATCATGTAAATCTTGGATTTAATTATGCGATAAATGAGAGGAATAAAGAGTAACGCTGAAACCCGAGCCTTAAGAGGAGACAAAGTCTTGGAATTTGGAACTCGACAGTTTCTATGGTCGCATGTATATTAGGAGATGGAGCTGTTCAGTAGCCAGGAGCCAAGGCCATTGCGGTGGATGATTATGTGAAATTTTTCTCTGAGGGAATGGGAACGCGAGTGCCTTTCTGCCTTTGATACGAAAGGAAAGGTTAAGAGAGAGGAAAGTGCGGATCGGTAAAAGATATCAAGAATCCAAGGGCCTCATCGATGTCTCGTGGTGATAAGACAAAGGAAAAACCCAAGCCAGCCAGCACCAGAAAGATATGGCAGAGCAAGTAACGAATCTTGCAGGTTAAGAGAGGCAGAAGAGAGGAACTTTGAGGAGAATAATGTGAAGTTAGGACAGAATATTCTGAACTTTTTCATAAGTTCATATGGAGGAAGTTGTCGTTTTAGTGTACAGCTAAATCACGGTAAAGGATTTAGAGGGATGACTTGTACAGGAGAGTGAAAGGATATGCGAGGAACTAAATGGCAAGTCAGATATATCCCTAGCACCCTAGCACCAGTGAGACAGAATAGAGAGGTCCTGGGAAGTAATGAAATATCTAGAAAAGACGTTTGTTGAATCTAGATAAGACATAAGTTAATATAAGGCGTCTGGTACTGATGAAATTTCATTTCATGTGCTGAAGATGTCAAAATGTCACTTGGCAAGCCACACCTGAAGTGTTGTTTTAAGACGCCGCTGGAGGAGAGAGGTAAGGAGCAAACATCATGCCTGTTTATAAGCAGGATTTATATAAGGTTGGATGGACTGAACTACAGAGAACGGTCTCCATGACAAGTGTGGTATGTGATATGAGGTGCTGGATAGGGTAAACAGAAAGTAAACGGGTGACGTGTTTGCTGGGGAGAAATTACCAGAGCGAGAGACGAACGTGATTTCAGGGGAAGGGCGAAGTTATGGAACACGAACTTCTCTAGAGTTTCCTCGAATGTGAGCCGAGTTTTAGAGGAACCTGCTAGGCTGGATGTATTGTCTTTAACCGGACTGTGCTGCCAGAGGGTAGTTCTCGTAAACTGTTCACTTATGTAACACTGAAATATAGATTAGTCATTTAAGGTTCAGTCCCGAGACCTCTCGTGCACTCTTGTGTATTCCCCTATGCGCCGAGGCAAGCAAGCATCCACATTATGGGTAATTCACATCAAATTCGCCGCTCTTGCTGCCCAAGACCAGTGTTTAACTCCTCTCACTTATTTCGTCCGGGAGCACAACGAAGCTAACTTGTGAATGTCCTTGAATATGATTTGCAGTAGTAGTGACCTGAATTGGAAAATGTAGCAAGACTTGTGTCTTGTGGGAATGGATAATTTTTTATTGTACGTTGCATGAGATAGTCGGGAGGGCTATGATGATCAGGGAAAACGTGTGGTGATTAGTTTAGAATTATATAAGAATTCTAGAAATTCAGCCTCAACTTCGAACGTCCGAAATTTTATATACTTTGAGTGTTACTTGAAAAGTAAAATTTAACTATAGGGACACCAGGGAAATGCCGAGGAATG
Organism: Panulirus argus; assembly: GCA_038088735.1. Lineage (NCBI taxonomy): Eukaryota > Metazoa > Arthropoda > Malacostraca > Decapoda > Palinuridae > Panulirus > Panulirus argus. The sequence goes on from JAYMFT010103951.1 coordinate 3,304, forward strand.
GGAAAAAATACATACTGATGGACGGACGTCTGACACCTGAAATTGATACAATCAGGCGCTGCGAGATTTGGAACTTTATATATTGTATTGTACAATTGTGGGGAAAGAAAGGAAGCTCAGGGAAATTTGAGGTTGATAAAGTTAAGAATGACATATGAAAACCTGACCTTACCATCCCCAGAAATATCATTTGAATACCATTTTCAGAATCAAATTGAATATCAATTTTATGCTTGAAAAATGCCGACCGTTCTCCCCATCCTGAAACGACATGGCTAAACGCATTCTTCTATGAAATCTATATTTGTACGGAACCGAATATAGGGCAATGAAAATATGAAATTCAATGGGGTGTAGTTATCTAACGTAGAAGCAGCTGAACAAGTTAAGTGGAACCAACGGAAATCTCACCTAACTTCCCACAGCCAAAATTAGCTTTTGATTTGGGTGATTCTAGTGTTCTCCAGGAGGCCAGAATTGTACAATGTACGCTGGGTACCATGTTTATCGTTGGAATCCCCATTTGATTGTGTACGAACTAAGAGAATGTCAAGGAACTGCAGGTAATGCCTACCATGTCGTAATTGTTCAAACAATATCCAAAATGAGGTAAATGTCGAGTCTAGGGGAAGGTAGGTGAGGTTTTCGTAGGTTCTCTGCATTCTTAAACATGTTTCAACGACTTTTACATTTTTTTTAACCCCATTTATTCCCGGAGATTTATAGCCCTCTCCCCTACATACTTGTTCATTAACATGGAATCTGTCTGTTAAGATAATGAACACTTATCAGTGATGATGAGTAGGGAACAAATAGTCTCAAATTTCTGCATTATATTAATCAAAGGCTCTTTGAAAAAAATCTTTTGTAAATCTTAAAATAAACGAGATTGTATTTAGACCTTTTCAAGTGTTAGTGAGACCTTTGACGAGATAGGCAAAGAGAAAACAGGGAAACTATAAGAGTTCTTATAGTTTTTGTTTCACAGATTTGACCCTTTCTATAACAATTATTGGTTTACCTTCATATAAATAGGGTGAAGCGAGGTATGTTAGAGCCACAGGCGCTACGGTGGCGCCCAAGCTGTAGGCAGACCTAGCTGTAAGGGCCGTCTTTAGGGTCGTAAAACATAATTCTCCAAATCACGCAGCGCCCGTAAATTACTTTTATTGAGTGTCAGTCCACTGTGGTGCCCCTAAAGTAAAATTTTACTCTGAAAACTAGCTGGTTATAGTTGCGTTTATTTTGTTTTTCGGGCGTTGCATTTTGTAGGACATCCAGTTTTTAATGGCGTTGTGGGTTCACTTCCACACACACCGCACGCAGCAGTTGTTGGGAACTTTCTCGGGGAGACAACGAACGAAAATGCCGTTGGTACATTTCAGCTATAACAATGAAAATTGAGGAAAATTGTGGCTACAAGGGGAAAGTTAGGTGGGGTCGTCATATGCTCCGTTGGTATCTAGACTTGTTTTTACCTGCTTTTACGTAAATTTGTCACATTCTCCTTGTTTATAGCCCTCCCTACTGTAATCTTAGGTATTACTGTAAACATTTGAATAATGTTGTAAATCACTTTCCTCTTAGTCTTATAGCGTTTTGTTTACGGTAAGCTGTCATAACAAAACAAAATTATATTTCAAGGTCGGCCATAATGTGCCTCTAAACTGGAAATTTACCATAAAACGCCTATGAAGGCGTGTTGTAGGACAAGAAAGACCTCCTTCAGTCCAATTTTGGCATAAGGAAAAACGTATTGAAAAACTAGGTTAAGAAGAGGCTGCCATAGCATCCATTGCTATATTACCGTGATCTGGCGAGTGTAAGTAGAACTCCCTCCGTGTACTCTATAAATAGATAATTACGCAAACAACTACATTTTTGCCGTCAGAATTAACGCGGTAATACAGCACCGAAGCTTTCCCGGGTTAGGATAACAGCTCAGCTTAACGGGATTAAGGGCTGATGAGACAACAGGGGGGGGGGGGGTTGTTTAGGTGATTAGGACAGCTTAATGTGTTGGATGATAGGACGTGCTTAATGGGGTTTAGGTGATAATGCACCACAAGAGGGGGTTAGGTGAGAATATCACCCGTCGTAAATATGGAAAGATATTTGGTCGATATACGTAGATAAAAAGCCCATGACATGTAAATGACTTGATGTAAATTTCCATAAGATACCCAAGTTAAGATACGTGAAGTGATTCAGAGGGTGGCTGTCTCAGGAATCACTCTTCGTGACAGAGTTCGAATTTACGTGGTTCATGAAGCACTTTCAGGTGTTTATGTGGTCGTTGGTGTTTGAACTTGGGTAAAGAGAGAGGGGAATTTTGACTGGGAGACGCTGCTCATATCGAAGCTGGAGGAAGAGTAGGAGTGGTGACTTCGTCGAGCGTATAACCTTGACGCCGCTGGGGCCGGGATAAAGACATAAAGTAGAGGCGGCCCCAACCGGCGAGTCACCACCAGGTAGAACCGGTGGGTACTACTGTTCAGCGTTAATATATCGAGCGGGAGAGACCTTCTTCCACGCCGGAGGAGGAAGGAAACGCCTCACGTGGTGGCGCCTGGCAACAAATACAGAACTTCGCGTAAACTGCCCGCTTGGGAGCACGACGGACGCCCCCCTCTCCTCGGCCGGTAACGACAAGCCTGAATTAAGTCATTACCGTCCTGCTCGTCTGTGCATGTTTATAGTGTCGTGTGATTTGTGTGTGTTGAGGGGGGGGGTGCTGAAGAACGATGTTACGACCCTTTTGAGCACAACGGAACGACCCATAAGCACGACGGTAGGTCCCTTGACTACGTCAGTACTGCCTTTGGAAGTCGGGGCAGAAACTATATTAAATAGGTTTTCAGTGGTTCTTTACCTGAAAGGTTGTTAAGATAAGATATTGCAACACTGGGTGAAAAGAGCCGAAAAGCATCAATGCTTATGGAATACCATGAAATGAAGTTACTGATGGTTCAGAATGGGATCGAAGTGTTGGCGTTGCCGTAGGTACTAAAAGAGAAAAAAAAGTACATCAAAACTATCAACAAAATACAGAACTGCATGGTATCCAGGCTGCTCTTAATTGAACAATCTCTTAAAAGAAAATTTACTGAGTATTTCGATTTCATAGTGCACTCCCCGCCATGTCACACTATCCTCCAGTGTAACCCGTAGCTTAACGAAGTCCAAGATTAGACCGTAATAATCCACTTACAGCATAAGAGTGTAGAATGTTACTGGTGCTCTGGACATGTTAGTATCAGCGGTCATGAAACGGCAGCTGCTGGGGCCACTGCTGCCACTTTTAACAATCTGTATACGAGAGTTACACGATTTATTTTTATTACCACTGTAAATAATTGCTGGGTTTAAATGGCAAGCTACATGGGAATTGGAAGCCTAACAGTGACAAACTACGGAGGATGATAGAAAGGTGTTAGAGTATGACACTTTCCTCCTTCAACAAGAATCGCCATTTTGACACAATTCTCCGTCGACAGAGGATTGGTCATAGTATGTTGACCCGTCGTCACTTGACAGAGAGGACACCCGCCTCAGTGTGTGACGCCGGCACCAGCAGTGTTACCCCTGGGTCATATACTGACACCATGTCAGAAGCATACTGTAGTTGTCTCAGAGTCATGTATGAATTATCTACTAATGGAAGGAGTAACAAAAGTTTTGGGGAAAAAAATCGATCTAGTATTTGCTGATAAACACGAGGAAAATGAACGCGATAAGTTTCCTGAGCCAGGTACCCATTTTATCAACGAACCCTTATGTTGTGGAGGAACAGCTGGGTTGACTGTGGACCGACTGCCTCAACCAAGATTCGAACCTATGCGCTAGACTTTGGGCAGCCCGAGAATGACGAACGCCAACGGTGGTTTAATGAGTTATATAGATACAATGAGACCCCCCCCCCTGTAATATTGTTGGGTCTTCTGTGTTTTAAGACTCGTTTAATAATTCCTTCATAAAAGCTTAGGGTCTCTTACGAGTGTCTTAGTACACCCCAGCGCTGCCTTGGCACCACTCTTCCCCCCTTTCCACAATCTGTCGAAGTTTATGTCAAGATGAATGAGCCTTACTGGCTAGCGTTTAAGCCTATATAGATAGTTTATCGTATATAATATGTCATATATTTCAGTGCTGATTAAAGCATTTAATAATAAGACCTGAAGAGCATAATAGGAATTCTTAACGGACACGGACTGAAGATAAAATAGCTGTCATAAGAAGATATCTTAGCCTATTGAACTGAAGTTTATTTATCTCTGGTCTGGTGGGCTTCCGTGGAGCCATCATTGGAGAAGACTTTTCGGCCATAACCAGTCTGCCGGCCCTTCAGGCATCACCACAAGGGACAGTGACCCTCGTTAACACGACGCTATTGACCTTACGGTAGTATGTGCCACCTGGCTTATATGTGACTCGACCGACAAGGATTATTAGGTCGAAATCCTGGCGGCCATAATGGGTCGGCACTTCTCTTGGAATCGTGTGAAACGGCACTCCTGGTCGGCAGTAAGGATCGCAGAATTGGAGTTGTTACTTGCTTTAATTGTGCCACCTTGTTGGCGATTATACGACCCACCGTATAGAGGAGAAGTCGTTGGAAATATTGAAAAACTAATGATTCAGACCAGGGAGAAGGAAAGTAATGGTCCCCTTCCGCTAATATAGAAATATGACGCGGGTCCAACGTGGCGAGGCTTTGTTTGGTTCCACTAATGGTCACGGACCCATAAATCAAACTCCAACAGCGGCAGACTTTCATCCCACCTTTAACGGATTTCGCGTTCATTATATGTATGTGTTTTCATACGAATTACTTTGATATAAAGATAATTGCCTTATCCTACGGGGGAAAATGAAAAGGTTGATTAACATTAAGAGCGGATCAAAGGTGAACTGCACGGTCTTCCTAGACCTCGGGAAAGCTGACAACGACTTTGAAAATTTACATGACTCTTGGTAGCAGGGAAAGTTACATTGAGGTTTTCCATCGGTTCTCATTATATGTATAGACGTTGCACCTGCTCCCACCCCTTGTTAATTAGCCGGGCAATATCCTCGAGCGTCATAGCCCTCCACACTATCGACTTCTCATCGTATGATGAGGTGTAATGCACCAGGTCATTCTCGTCTCACAAATTTCACATTTTTTTTACCATCGAGTAAGTAATTATCGGTGAATGTATTAATTGCACTTTTGCTGGGAAGTGATTACGTATACCCCACGTAAATAACGTCAAAATGTGACGGATAAAAACATGGATGGCGCTTTTCTTACGTATGTACGTGGACACAAACGCCTGTGGATAGTGAAGATGTACACTCTGGCTGGGTTTTCCCTTGAACGAAAGTGTTTGATTAGAAATCAGCAATGCGTCCGGTTGAGGAAAGGGCTCATCGAATTCTTTATATATTCTTTATATAAAAGCCTTTTCCCCCGTACCAGCCAGCCACGCCTCCCACCCCATATATTAAATGTTTCGAGGGAGTTGATGAGAAGTAATAAGAGACCTGACTCCTTGGGGAGAAGTGACCACCAGCTCACCCAAGCCAAAGCAATGCCCGACTCTAGAGTCCTCGTGACTCAGTCATTTTAGTCAAAAAACACGACAGGTTCCTACCTAGAGGCAAGCAAGCAAAATGTCGATGCATTCTACAGTGACAAAGCAAACGCTTTCACAACACATACACGTGTGTGCTTGAGGTAAATGCATAAACGATAGACTTGTTAAATTTTGTAGGTCTTAGCCTGACACGGGGCCTTGTCAACGGACGTCCTGTGATCCGAATTGCTATAATAACAAAAAGGCTAGATTCACCAAGTCTGATCTTGATACTTCTACATAGCCAGTCTGATGACATCCCGCCCACTGTTAAAAAAGCCACTCATTATAATTATACAGTTTCCTGTTTGTTTTAAGGAAGTTAAAGAATCAAAGCATGGTAAAGACGCTGGTTCCTTTTTAACTCACAACAAACGGCAAACATAACTTGCTGAATATTGTTTGGTTCCTTACGGATAACAGTGTGTGTGTGAGGCAGGTCTGGCTACCCTCACTCGCTCACACCCACAGCGAGAGGCCAGTTCTTCCGCGGAGGGACCTTCCCTCCCTCTTACAGCGTCCGTAACATAGAGAGACCTCCCACATCACCTTGACACGGAGAGACTTCATCCTTCACCTTGACATCGAGAGACTTCCCCATCACGTTGACATTTCGAGACGTTTCCTATGAAGGTAACATCAACGAGAGAGCTCCTCTCAAATGTGACATCAACAAAAGACCTACCCTTTCACGCTGGTATTACCGAGAGACACCCCGTTTCATCCTTGTACTACCGAGAGACGCCATTAAACACTGACTCTAGCGAGAGACTTACCATTTCATCCTGGTATTAGGAAGAGACTTACTATATTACGCGAGAGACCCCTTCCTTCACAGGGACCCGTACGAGTGACCTCCCGCGAGCTGACAGATGAAGGCGATGTGTTCGCTAGCAGATAAAAAGAATTCATAGTTCCTCGAATTCTGGGGTCCCGAGTGCCCTCAGCAGTCAAACCCGCGTCGCGTCGCTGGCGGGAAATGCGGAAGATCAAAGAGTGGTTAGGCATGGTGATGACACCTTTTTCCTCCTCCCTCTTCCCTCCCCCACCCCCCTTCCCTCCACCGTCACTATAACCATGGTTTGGGAACGACACGAGGAACCATGGGATGGGTCTGAGTGGTTTAGGGGATGAGTGGGTGGGTGTAGGAACGTCACATCTTTTTAAAAGCTCTCTTTTGGGAGCGGCCGACGTCTTGAAGGCATCCGAACACTGCTCCTCTCCCTCCCACACACACACACACAAACTGCTTTTCACGCCGAGCGTTTAACCGTTGGCAGGAAGTTCACCGAGGCCCCGGCCGACACGCCCCAACCAAGATGTTATTTCAACCGTCGCCATTGCACGCTTGTAGGTAATACGGTCGAGTTTATACAACTTGCATTTGATGAATTTCACGGCCCTAGATTACGGAACGTGGTTAGACTAAGGTTATGGTAGACAGAAACATACCAGACACTACACGTGGGTAAGGCTGTGGTAGACAACACCATACTAGACACCACACGTGGGTAAGGCTATGGTAGACACCATACCAGACACTACTCGTGGGTAAGGTTATGGTAGACGCCAACATACCAGACACCACACTTGGGTAAGGCTATGGTAGACACCATAATACCAGACACTACACATGGGTAAGGCTATGGTAGACACCATAACCAGACACTACACATGGGTGAGGTTACGGTAGACGCCATAACCAGACACACCACATGGGTAAGGCTGTGGTAGACGCCACCATACCAGACACTACACATGGATGAGGTTACGGTAGACGCCATAACTATCATAATCTCCAGTCAACCTCATCAGCATCAGCATTACAGCCACCCTCCTACCTCCCATCCTCCTTCCTTCCCTCCTTCCTTCCGTACCTCCCTCCCTCCCGTTCCCTCAGGGCCCACCCTACCTGCCGCCCATGTCAAGGAGGCCAACGCGGCTGATGTACTCCCTCCTCCAATCCTTTTCAAGATTAGAAGGAGGAGGAAAAGGGAAAAAAAAAAGGGGAAGTGTTGATCCTTCATCTCTCGTGCTGGAAGGTGGGATTTCTCCGGGCGTGATGCGGGAGTGTAGGCCGTAGCGACGGTCACGGAGCCTGAGGTAAACACTTGGGGGGAAGAGAGTGGTGGCCGAAACCAAGGAGGAGGAGGGAGGAGGAAGAGGAGGAAGGGGGTCTTCTGGTTGCCAGCCTCACCCTGGTCTTAACAAAGCTCATCTGGTTCCCCGCCGTCGCTCTACGCTACATTTAGAATTTAGATATTCCCCTCATTTGCGTCCGAGGGGGTCTATTGTTCTCGTAACCTGGAATGTACTTTTCCCCCCATTTGCCTCCAGGATCCACGGCAACGCTGTAGCCATTGTTACGGAGGCGTGGGGGGGGGGGGGATGGGTATTGTCTGGCTCCAGGCCTGCAGTGGGATGAAGGTGTGTCTCTATGCTGTGAAGACCTCCCTCCCCACTCACTAGACCGCCCCAGTGTGTACTTCTCTTCCCCTTGCCTGGAGTAATTAACCTCAGACATTAATGAAGACCATCATACTGCACTCGAGAAGACCATCTGCATTTATGAAGACCATCAAAATGCCCACAATAAGACCACCTGCATCGCATTAAGTCGCGGGATTGGCCCTGGTAGTAGCACCTACTTAGCGACACGAGTTTCAGCACTGTTACAACACCGTTTGCCAAGGTCTTATACTCCCACAGTCCAGGATTGGGTTTAGAGGCTTCTGAGCTGGGGTTGGTGTTGATGGACTCCTAGGCTGTTGGAAGCCGCGGTCCGCCTCAGGCTCCACGTAGCAACTCGTCGCTGAGGTACGACTAAAGGTCAGGATACTACAAGGCCCTGACCTGACCTTTCTAGCGTCTTTACCTTAACCTGTCCAACGCCCTGTGACCCACAGGACAACACCGTAAGACCAATTTGGTATCATGCCCTTATCTTCAGAGCCTTTGGTCTTGGACCTAAAGCTGTGCTCTTCTGATCGGTGTCTGAAGTTTGAGTGATGAAGAGTATCCTTGTTGCTCCTATCTCGTCTTGAAGGTTCCTAGAATCCTGCCTATCACCTAGTCTATTCTGTTTGCTTTCAGATTTTTTCTTTTTCTTTTTGGTTGCCGTCTGGTTAAGGTTAATTACTATATGTGTTTGTGTGTGTGTGAGAATATGTAAGTGTGTATATGAGGGATGAAGACAATTTGTGAGATGGGAGAAGTTGAGAGATAAGAGAGTTGCTCATTTGTAGATGCTGAGGGCAAAGTCATCAAGATATGATTACTTCCAGATCTTTTTTAAACTACTCTTCCGTATTGTAAAGGTATGATTACTTCCAGATCTTTTTTGAATTACTCTTCCGTATTGTGAATTGTCCCTTTTCAATCGGTGTGCTGTTTGTGAGATTATTTTTACGTCTTTATTGTTCCCCTTTGACAGCAACTCCAGCCGTATAGTGGCAGACCGTATTGCCATACCAGCACATCCCTGTCAATGTCCAGCCACCATAACACAGGTTCTCTACACTGCATCACCACACAGTTCGGTACTTGTGACCCACTGTGTTGAATACAGTTCATCCCACCTTCTGAAATATACGAGGTGTTTCAAAAGGCAGAATTCATTGTTTACCTTCTGTTAAACAAATGTTCAAATTGCATGACGCGAGCTTGGTTACATATACGCACGAACACAGGGTATGTGTGTAGCAGTTCATGACAAACTTTGAACATTTGTTGAACTAAAGGTAAGTAGGGAATTCTGCTTTAGAGTCTGGACTTCTTATGTACTCTCTACCATGATACAGAACACTTAACCTTACTCTGCATCTCCCTACTCAACAGTACTGTAAACCCCTTCATACACAGCTTATTCCAGTTCTGCAGTACATGAATCAGTGTGTATTCCCCCACTGTACCAAATAGATCATTCCAATCCGTACAGAACGTCTCACTGTACTGTAAAGTTCCCATTACAGTACAAACCCGATACAGTAATAACCAGTTTATACCATATACAGTAACTCCCTACTGTACTCCTTACATTACACAGCCCTCGTCTTCCTCCGTAATTAAGTACTGTACACTACACTACATATAAAGCACGAAGAACCAGTTAAAAACAGGTTAAGCTTTACACCATCCTCGGGCTGGCGAACCACAAGGCAAGTCACCTTGAAGTCATTAACTCCTGGTGCACGACCATATGACTCCTGGGGTATCATCTAAGTACCTGGGGCCTTTGAGCTAATTCTTTCGACCAGGTTGGAGGCCAGGCCGTCACACTAGCACTTCCATCGGAGGCCTGGAAGTCCATGGGTATCTGGAAGCGCTCTAACACTCAACGTACTTCTTAGTTTATAAAAGCCGCTGAAATACCGTCAAAAGAACGGTCAAAAGCCTATCGACGGCACTCGTGTTTTACATGTTTAGACAGTTGCTCGATCTAAGAAATCAGGAAATAAGATCATGTCAGAAATAGAACGGTATTCACCATGCGGTCCGCGGGCCGCAGGCGGCTCCCACATGTTTCTCGCCGTCCGGAAGAGAGGGAAGAGAATGATGATAACTTGTAACCACACAAGAAAGATTATCAGTAATGATCGTAAGTACTGGGGAGAAATTACGGCATATAGAATTTGTAGATGTGCTGCACGTCTGGACACACGTAGGGAGGACATATTGTTGATGCATTTATTGCAATGCTTATATATATATATATATATATATATATATATATATATATATATATATATATATATATATATATATATATAT
>JAYMFT010103962.1:0-13691 GCA_038088735.1 Panulirus argus
ATATATATATATATATATATATATATATATATATATATATATATATATATATATATATATATAGATATATATATATGTATATATATATATATATATCTTCCTTTCAGCAGAATTTCGCTTGTCAGTCGCGAACATACATACCTTTGCGAATTTGTATGCAAGTCTGGTCGGGGGGCCTGAGAGAGAGAGAGAGATACCCTTACGGCGTGGAAACCTGACGCCAACTGGTCCGGAGTTACAGGGAGCCGTTTTATTCTGTTCTTCAGAAACCGTATTGTGGATTTATGACGTGTTCTAGAACGCTGAAGGTTTTGTTTTGATTTTTTCTTCGGAGGGGAATGAAACCTTACTTATTTTCTGGGGAGACGGATAAATAACTGTCGACGTTTTCTCCATCCAATGATTTGTTTCAGGGCAAACGCTTGTCTCATATACTGGAGCGTCTGGGTGGTGGATATGTAAGTATTTTTCTTTTCCAAAATTCTACAGTATCTGCCATACGCAGCAGACCTACCTCCCAAAACCAGTCAACCCCTCAAAAGCAAAAAAGAAACAACATCACAACGGCCAATCCTTTGTCGTCAGAAATGTTGCAGTGCGAATTGAAAAATTACGAAAAACATTTGTCTTTTTTTTATTTATCTCGTTCTTTCATCAAGTTCTTAAGAGAGTTCGATACCCATGACCTCACTGGTCAAATAATGACCTGACCTTTCACCTTCGATACCCATGACCTCCCTGGTCAAATAATGACCTGACCTTTCACCTTCGACCCTTGGTAGGTCTTCCGATGCATCACGAACCATAAACGTCATTCCACCGGGGGGGTTTATTCTGCACAGAAACTAAGTCTGAGAGGTTTCTGTGTCCCTGTAAATAAATCGGGGAAGCTGTGGAACAGAGCTGAGGTCGGCCATTACTCATATCAAGTATTCATAGCCAGATGCCCATCTGCTATGAAAAGCCCTTCATGCGTACGAATTATGCAAATTTTTAGATGTATGCTCAATTCCTCCAGCTCTAGCTTTATATAAGTATATATATATATATATATATATATATATATATATATATATATATATATATAGCAAAAGTATTAAGACTATGGTCACAAAATGTGAAAGATGTTTCTATAGCCAAAAAACGTCAACAAAACATAAAAAATATGCTTTATTTTCTTTCCGGGAGCAAAGAGACCCGATCTTGAGGCTTTATGTGTCTTCACAGTTGATTTCTTAACTCGTTGGTTCCTTCGTCGAGCCTGTAATGTTATGTTCCTTAAATACAACGTCACTGGCACGCTTGATTGAGGCTGCTCTATACTCTGTCAAGGGTGTAAGGCGTTACTGGGGAACTGTCAAGAGTGTAAGGTATAACTAAGGAACTGTCAGTGGTGTACACTTATAACTGGGGAACCGTCGAGAGTGTGAAGTCGATTTATTACTGGAACTGTCAAAGGTGTAAAATTGTAACTGGGGGAATTGTCGAGGATGTAAAGTTATTATATTACTGGGGAACTGTCAAGGGTGTAAAGTATAACTGTGGCAGTAGTTCAGAAAAGTCTTTAAAACGATAATGAAGTTTGTATAGTAAGACATTTTCTGTTTGCTTTGTGGAGCCACGTCACACGACTGCAGCATATTGAGACTTGTTTCAAAAGTACTTTTTGTAGCGTTTTACGCAAGGATTATCGTACCTATATACGGGTTGTTAATACCTTGTGTCTTAATTACGTTTAAGTAGTTTGGATGGAAGCGTAGCTGCGTGTGAGTATATGGGTTAACAGTATCCACGTACACATTCAACGCATCTGTCAACGCTCTCACCTAAGCATTTTAGTATATGTCAGGATTATCAGAGGTAAGATTTGATTATACGTCTGCATTTTCGACGCAAACGTTAATCATTTGCCAACGCTTTCGACGCTGGTATTACTTGTGCGTCAACGTCTTCGAGGTAAACATTGACCTTCTGTTCTTCCTGTGTGAGGTAAATCGTCCAATTCGTGGCTGCTGAAGGCTGGAACATGCAAATGGCTGGTCCGCTGACGTTAGCTGCAGAAGAAATGAAGATTTTTCTCTTCAGAGAAATGTAGGGCCACGTCTCCCTAAGGGACTGGAACGACCTCCTTGAGTTCTGAGGTCGATTCAACCCACCGGTGTGCCTCTCATTGCCATTAACGTTGCGGTAATGACCAAACACCCAGGTCGAGATGACTTAACGAAGACGGACGGACTGACTGACTCAGGCGCAGCTTCAACCGACCCTCGACGAATATTCTACCACAGCCGAAGAATGCCGTATCGTGTAATCAACAGTATACAACGAGTGTTTACGGATGTAAGCTGGGGGGCAGAATACCATTAATCATAACAGTAAAAACCGCTGGGCTGAGAACGCTGCCTCGTGGCAATCTGTTCTCGTGGACGAACATGTTCGAGATGAAGTCAGATGCAACAGTTCATTAACAGGTGTGGGCAATTAAAGCCAAAATAGCAACGCTAAACTAAGAAGAACATACGGTATCCTTACGTCATGGCATAGTATTATTTTTGTAAGTATGAAAATTCTTTTTGTTGAATAAGCCTCATTTAAATTGGCTAAATAATCCATTGTGCTATCGTGTTTACGGGAGCTATACAGTTGACCATTTAGCATTTCTTTTTTGGCAAGATACATGAGCCTTTTATCACCTATTCTTCCCATGACCTTGCAAATGCAGCTCGTCATTTGAATATGTCGAAAAGAATCACTATTCATGAGGCATCTAGAAGCCTTTGGGACCCGGATGACATGCGCAGAGCTCCATGAGTTTTGGGAACGTTCGAGACATCGCATTAGCACAGTGTCATCAGCTTAATCAGGTTATCTTGATTTAAAGCTTCTGTGTTATCTCGTAATCTATCCCACTCGGTCTTGGGTCGAAACCTCTACGGGAGTTGAAGGAAAGACTTGATTCGTTCGTAGACAATACCTGATCGCAAGGCGAGGAGTCAGTCATAGTTTGATCTGCCTGACATTCATGGCGGAAGAAAACACAGGTCGGAGTTGGCCAAGATATATATATATATATGTATGAGTGCTTGAGAGAACCTCCTGGTGACTGCGTTGGTCACATTACTACTGGTCGCCGTCTAGGAGAAGGAAGGTGGTTTGGAGTTCCGTGTTTCGGGGCTGGTTTCATGACCGGGAGCCAAATGCACACTGCGTCGTGCGTATTCGATGTAACTAAACGCCACGCCTGGAGTCTCCTTTGGCTTGTCTGATCACTCCTGTGGCCCGACCTCCTTTTCTCTCTTTTATAGGCAGTGTGGGTTGTCGTCCTACGGCTCACTTTTGTTTTTTCATCATATGTCCACTGGATGATAGATCAGGAGGTGGGTCCCTCACAAGGCAGACGTCTCCGGTGCGTCAAGCGATGTCATTTAGTTCATCAAGAGACGGCAGAGATAGGTAGGTGGGTGACTAGATCCCGCCCGATCGTATACAAAATTTCCACTAAGATCGTTCACTAGAGAGAGAGAGAAGAGAAAGAGAGAGAGAGAGAGAGAGAGAGAGAGAGAGGTTAAGATATATGGTAAAATTTTACCATTTCTTCCCGCCTTGAGATGCTGTTCGTATACCTTCCCATCTGATGATGATGAAGATGATGAGCGGTAGAATTCCGTGAAACCAATTTTCTCTCGGGGTAATTGATGGAAACGTGAATTGAGCTCATTATCACCAAGTGCTCTGGAGGCAGGAATTTTTTTTTTTTTTTTTTTTTTTTTTTTTTTTTTTTTTTTAAGGGGCGCATCGTAGGGTTGTAGAAAGCAGGTAGCGTTGAGGAAAAGAGGTAGATCGTGTTCTTGGGGAAAGGGGCACATCGTATGGCTGAGAGAGATATAAGAGGAAGAGCAGAATTTATACATCTAACCATTGATGAGATATTGTCCTGAACGCTGGTGATCGTTATTACGTATGTACAGTATTCCCCAGAGAACGGCTGGCCATAGGACCATAACCTGTTCTAGCCGTTTGATTGGGTGGTTGGTTGATTATTAGTATTTTAAGCCTATCAACTGCCAGGGTCATTAAGGCCCGCCACCGTCAAGTGGTAACTACCAGTCGAAAAAGACTTGAACACCTCCTTCAGATACTCAAGCTGATTCTATGACCCTTGCGCACTGTGCCAGGCTTTTTGAGCTGGCGAGTTGTACAAAGCAAGAACCACAACCACCACAACATGGGTTCACTGGAGGTGACGGCAAGAGATGAGGATGAATTGTAAAATTACAAACTTTCCGGCAAGCGGATCAACCGAGACTGACGTCTGGACGGAGGAAATTGCCGAGTGCAGAGTGACGTTCCGACATCCTGACGGACGGACGGGACCCAGTGTTTAGACTCGAACTGTTTGTCGCCGGGAGTTTCTGAGAGGAGGTTTTTTATCCGGCTGTCGACGTGCAACCCTGGAGGATGGAGGACAGTATGTCAGCAGCCGATCAAACTACTGCAATCTGCCGGGTCCGCCAGCGTGGCAGAGTTTAGCAGTGGCGTAGACACTGGAGACGAGGAGATGGACTCGTTTCTTCAGCACATGAAGGCCAACACGAGAGGCATAACGCTCAAGAAACACCAGAGCAGCGAACGGGAGAAGTGAGAGAAGCGTAAATACACACGTTGGTGTGGAGACCCGCGTTGAAAAATGGTATAGAATAACAAACATGTTCATCCTGTAGATGCAAGTGACACGAGAGGTGTAGCCTGGCTGAGTGTAGGGGAACACGACAGGTCTGCCCACACTCTCATTGGTGTAAGGAAAGGTAACACTCTCTAGAATTCCCACCATGTCCAAGACGAGGAACTGGAGCTGAAGGTCTTGGAGTTATGTGACGTATTACTTTTTTCAGTTCTTAAGGGTTTCCGGGTATAGGCATAATCCTCCAGCCAGGCCAGCCAGGCTTCCCATGAGGCGTAGATAGGAACTCATGGTATAGAAAAGTAACGACAGAAGAAGAAACTGAAGCGTATTGAAGAAAATGGAAAATCCTGCCTTTTGCGAAAAAGGGCAAGACGTAACTGTTTGTGGAGAGTTCCAAAGCTCAGCGGTCGAGTGAAAGAAACAGACATAATAACGGCCCACCTTACCCTGGAGTTGCCAGCGGTCACAATGTGATATGTGACGCAGTGGCTTCACGCGTGGTTCTAGCCAACGGCTTCACCGAAGTTCAGAGACTGAGGGAAAAACAGATGCTTCTCTTCTAGGTCTTTTGATATTCCACATAATCCCCAGACTGTTTTCTTATTTGTATTTATTAGATTTTGATAAAGTTCCCTTTACCCTAGACCATTGTTCAAGGCTACAGACCAACACCGAATCATTACAGAGAGATCCGTTCCCTGGCAAAATTGTCCCTCTTCCTGCCAGTTTGTCTTGGACACAAAGGAATACATTACCCTTGATGTTCCAATCGTCTGGAAATGAGCCCGGCAAAAATATCAGATGTTGCCACCCTCAGAGACGGAGGAGAGAGAAGGAAGAGAGACGAGGGGAAGAGAGACGGGGAAAGAGATAGGAGCCGCAGAAGAGGGACTTAAGACACAATTAGATGCTACCGTACAATTATTACAAAGGAAGGAATTGTTGTACTTATCCCTGATGAGGATAGATGTTCGAGTGTTTGTGTGTGTAATTACCTTTTTGTACTGTACGGGGGAGGAGTTGTACGTACACTTGTAGGGCTATTTCAACTTCTGTACAGTTTGCTCTCTACATTACCGTCCCAAAACTAAGTTTCTTCCTCTGCTATCGCTTCTCCCATCAACACCAATGTAACCTTGGCACTGCTGCCGTTATCACTGCTTCTGTAACCCCGCCGTCACTGCTGCTACTACTACTGTCTCAGCACTACCGTAACCCTCGTCACTGCTAGCATAATTATCGTAGCCTCGTCATTGCTACCGTCACTAGTTATAACCTGCCATCTTGTCACGATCGAGTTATTCCAAGGTGCATGACCCATAAATAAAGCTTGCCGGAGGTTCTTAAGAGAGAGAAGGTGAGGGACCTCTCCTACCCCCCTTTCTCTCTCTCTCTCTCTCTCTCTCTCTCTCTCTCTCTCTCTCTCTTCTCCGTTGCCAGACACCCAGCGCTCCCCCCCCCCCCCCATGGCCCAGGCCTCCTATAACCCCCCCCCATCACTTCTTGGCATGAATATTTCACTGACGGAGCCTCCCTCCCCGTCCTGAATATCCGCGACCCATCCTTTGCCCATTTGTTCCCTGTCGTATCGAACATGTCTGCAATTTCCCCTACGTAACGCACCTGTCATTTCTCCCCCACTCCCACACCCGTCACTTTTTTTTTTTTTTTACACCCCACAGTGCTCGGGAAACATTCATGGTACATTCAAAATGTCTGCTGGGTTTCCCCCTCTCCCCCCCCCCCCCGCACGTAACACACTTGTCCATTGCTCCTACCCGTCGAATTCGTCGCCATGTCACTTTCCCCCGCACCCACAGTTCTTCCCCCGGTGTCAGGGAAATATTCCCTCCTTCAGGGGCGTCTGACTCTATCGCCAACGGGCAGGTTAACATGATTGTCCCGCTGAGAGGTACAGTACATAGAGCCTCGCTAACTCTGCTACTCAGCCTCAAGGCTTGGATCCGCCCGGCCGCTGCTTCCCATAGTTTCTCTGTGGAGACGTGCCACACGAGAATTAACCGTTATAATACCTCCTCTTCCTCCACCTCCTCCTTTCCTCGAAAAAAAGCGAAGATGTGGAATTATCTTCCTCCATTCGTTTTCCCTTCTCCCCGCAACTTGCAAACGCCTGCAGACACCTGTAAACACCTGCATCGTGCAAACACCTGCGGAACTCTGACTGATTTCTTCATTCCTTTTATCTTGCTTTCCTTCTTTCATCCGAGATGGCCTTTTGACTAGGGCTTGTCTTGCCCGTGCCATGTGGGTCACGATGACAGAAGAAAAGAAAATTTGTCCTCTCATACGTATTTGCTATTTCCTGCATGAACGAGGTACCGTTGAAAACAGATGTCCGAGCCTTAGAGAAGAAGAAAAAAATCTTCGTTTGGCTCCTTCCTCTGTTCCTTGTTTTGGAAATTAATACAGGAGGAAAGGATAGCAAGCCTTGTCAGTTTGTTGCTTGCTTGCTTGCTTGCCTGGCTGGCGCCTTGCTATAAGAGACAGCAAAGCCAGTAGATATGTTTATGAATATCGATAAGGTAGGGTAGTGTATTAGGTTAATAGATATAAAGAGATAGACAGTTTTATGTGCAAAATTCAGATAGATCGAAAAGTTAACAAACAGAAAAATGGAGAAATAGGTAAATAGATTGGTAGATAGACTATATGATTAACAGATTGATTGAAAATTAAAGCATAGATTGATAAGAATTAATCAGAATAAAACCTAAATACAAATAGAAATATAGTTGTATACACAGACTGATGCGCTTAGACAAATATAGATAGGCATTTGCATCGCTAAAAGGACTCGTTCTCTGTCAAAGGTTCCAGGATATTTATAAACTGCTGTAAATTGCATTTGATCCATCAAACTTTTATTACAGAGAAACTAAAATAAGAAGTTTGAAATAAACACAGCTTTAAGCATTCCAGTCTTAATTGTTTTTCTTTTATGAAAAATGGTTCTGTATTCGATACATCGGTTAAAGGTGATTTATTTTAAGTGTTTCAAATTTAAACGTCTTTGAATAAGATAAGATGGAAGTGCTTATCTTAGGTTAACAGACATACTCACCCCCACATAAGGTACGAGTCCCGTCACCTCACAGACCGTGAGAACACAGGAGTTCCCGTCACTTCACAGACCACAGACGACTCGACGACTTCCGTCGCCCCACAGACCACAGAGAACGCGACGGGATTCCATCCCCGTCACTCACCCCTTACGACAGAACAACTCGAGTCTGGAGCCAAGATTAACAAACGTGAACGCCACGATGCTTTACAGTCTTCCTTCGGAAGGTACAGCGGAGGTGTGGAGAGAGAGAGAGGAGGAGGAGGAGCAGTGTCTGAGAAAGATGAAGAGAGATGTTTGCGTGCCAGGAGGAGGAGGAGGAGGAGGAACCGGAGCCCCCTTGTGGGAACAGTCTTACTCCATCATCATATCTTGCTGCCGTAAGCGGCACCGGGAAGATCTTCAGGCGCGGTGAGTAATATGTCGGGAGCCCAAACGACTACGAGGAGAGGGTTATTTGCTCGATGTGCAGAGTGGAGTGGTGGTGGAGTGGGACAGGGCCTGGGGGTGGGGGATGGTGGAGTGGGCCAGGACCTGGGGTGGGTAGCACCTGGGGTGCATGATGATGGAGTGGCCAGGATCTGTGTTGCCCATCGTCATTTGTAGGCAAATGGCTGGTCAAGGGAAAGCAGATCGTACCATAGGAACAGTTTGAAAGAACAACCTGGTATGAACATTCCAACGCCACCATGCCATAGAGGTATTGTACCCCTGGCAAACACCTCAAGACCCCGAAACATAAATGATGTTCTCAGATATGAATCACCCGTCACGAGTACTCTCATGAAGAATAACCCTTGCACAGATAATGTGGGAAGTGTATATATAACATTCCATATTAGTTTGGTCAAGAAATACAAATAATTACAGCTGGATACAAGCAGGAATAGGCCACTGGGTCCCAACGAGGCTGTTTGTGTTACTGGGAGAAAACAGAAACTCACAGATTGATAAGGCATGAATAGAAAGACATATAGATTGAAAGAAACTTAACCAGTACAGATATAGTACTATAACTGGGACAGAGTCTGGTGCCTTCCTTAGGCATGTGAGAGATCACAATCACACGAGTGATAGGAACAG
Organism: Panulirus argus; assembly: GCA_038088735.1. Classification (NCBI taxonomy): domain Eukaryota; kingdom Metazoa; phylum Arthropoda; class Malacostraca; order Decapoda; family Palinuridae; genus Panulirus; species Panulirus argus. The sequence continues at coordinate 8,850 of JAYMFT010103962.1, forward strand.
AGCTAATTGTGGAATCCTGTTTGATAATCAAAAAGAAATAATGATTTTGACTCTGAACGTTTAAAGTGGGTGATATGTTGATGGAATCCAATTATGATGTACCAAGAACAGTGATCTGGGACCGAAGTTTGGATTCGTGTGAGGTGGGGTTGGAGTAGGGAGTTCGTCATAACGGTGGTGCGTCAGATGGGACCCCCGTTCCATATGCCTTAGGTCGGGGTGGGTTAGGTTAGGAGCCTTGTTCCCCTTTTGATTCTTTTGTAAACATTTTATTATGATATTAATGTTTTTGTCCCTGAAGAAGTCTTCCGGAGTAGAGGAAAGTTTGGAAAAAGAAAAATCTTTTTTAATTTGTTCCTTTAAGTTATGAATGTGTGTGTGTGTGAGTAAAATCACCGTTACCTCCTCGTAAGAAACCTTGCAACGCACATCTATCTGCAGGCAAAGAGTCCTGAGCTTCCAGCTAGAGCCTCAAGGGAGACGGCTGTTGGAAAACGCGTTTAGCTGCTTGTGGGAAGGCTGTTGTGCATTGACTCAGCTCTCTCTCTCTCTCTCTCTCTCTCTCTCTCTCGCGGCGGCGAATTTCATGCGGATTACATTTGATCTACAAGGCATGCAAATCGCATTCTGATGCCGGGGGGGGGGAAGCAATTGCGCCAACCACAGTCTTCAATCAAGCATTCACGCGGGGGAAGATATTTAGCTCGGGGAGGGTAGGGGGGAGGGGGTGGAATCGCATGCAACATGCCATGCATCTGCAGGGGATGCGGATGGATCAAGAATTTCCCCTAATGACGTGGATTCTGCAGCTCTCATTACGTGCAGGAAGCGAGTCCAAGATGAACCAGTGGCGAGAGTCGTACCGTGGTAAGACCCGTGACCACGACGCTGTGCTATACCTTTCAAAACGACCGTACGACCCTTGAGCACGACTTGGTTAATATACCCTTCAGCACGACAGTACGATCCTTGAGCACGACTCGGTGATATACCTCTAAACACGGCGGTACGACCCTTGAGCACGACTTGATAACACATACTTAAAGACAGTAGCACGACACTTGAACGACCCTTGGGGTACGACGACGTAAATAGTTTTTTTTTAACCGAGAAGCCCTTCAGGGTTAGGTCAAAGGTCAGGCCATCTTACTCCCCTAGGGTCGTACCATTCGAGATCTCGAACCAATGTGCTGCCCACCTGCCCATACCCGGGTATCTAGGAATACGCAACAACTTTCCATCGATACGAGATGACATATGTATCGGGTCTTCCCACTCTCCCATGTGCTACCGGAGCAACAGAAGTGACTCCCACGAACGCAGGTGCTGGAGACAACATACAGAACCCATCTGGAGTAGAAAGATTGTATAAGTAGAGACAAAACTCTTTGGTATTTTGGGAGGAGCAAAACTGCAGAAGGTTTAAGGAGAAATGTAAGAAAACGGTAGTAAGGGGAGACTTTCCTTCGGGAGATGGCTACGGATGGAATAGAATGTAGGACAAGAGTAAGGGAATGATGGATAAGATTGGAGAATAATTGGTGTAGACAGCACGAACCGACAGAGAGGGCAGGTATTATGATCGTAGACTGAACGAGGAGCTGCCTGAAGACTCGTCATATACACCATCCGAAGGAAGAGAGAGGCAGCCAGTCTGTTACTCGACCAGAGGAAGGAAGACCTGTGGCGATCACGACGAACCACAATGACGCTTCGTGTAGAGACTCATCTCGAAGAGAGTGGGAAAAGAAAATAATTGCGGAAATATGGATGAGAAAGACTGACAGCAAGACATCCAAGTTGTTGCAGAAGATACGAATGAGACAGCGAAGCTTGGCGGATAAGACATCATGTTATTAATGTTGAAGATACTAGAGACGCAGAAGGTGAACACTAGGAACGCCGATCGTGGTAACCTTCTACAGGAAAGGAGACGAGGAAACTGAGAAATACAATCCACCTCATTATCTGTGGAACTCCACATTTGTAATCAGATTGTCCGACATTATTAGAACAACTTTAATGAAAAAAAAATCCCATTACAAATTCTATTTCTCCTTGAGACGAATCATCGAAATTCTTTGGAAATATCGGAAGAACAGTTTCCAACCCTCTGTTGGTCCAAAAGAAGTCGATTTTTGAAGGCTTAAGAGATTTGTGAATATGGTAACTCGCTTGGAGTGGCTGCAGACCTAAGGATAGTGGGTTTGTGGTTCTGTGGACCCAGTCTCTGGAACATGGAACCATTGTGTTTTCCATGTCTACTCAGCATTGTCCTGGATCGCTCGTCAGAGGACCTAAGTGTACAAGGTAAATCAGCATGTATAAAAACACACTATCATTACATAGCTTTCGTGGGTGATACGATAAGAGTGAAAAATTAGAAGATTGGGAGGGACCTTGTTATCTTATATTTTACAGAAATTAAAGAAAAATGAGTCACTGGTATTCAAATGAAGAGATATATGAATTGCACAAGTAATCTGGAAAAATACATAAGCAACAACGCTGCTTTGAGGTGACAGAAGACATTCAGAGAGAAATGATAACCTGGATCAAAGCTTTGGCAGTAATATCCACCGGCTGCATCATCGCAAGAAGTGAGCTATACGATCCGGACGGCAGAAAAAGCACCATCAGGAAAGCAAGACAACCTAATCCCAAGCAAAAACTAGAAAACGGAAATCTCTCTCATCTTCCTCGTTTTCTCTTATCGGTAAATCTAACGGTCGTCAGAGTTGTGTGTGTGACGTTTAAAGGCGAAACGTCACGTCATCTTCTACGCAAAAGGCCCCCGGAGGAAGATGATAACGTGGAGCGACGTAAGATGACGGGAACGTCTGGCGGAGAAGAACGGAGGAGGGAGTACGGAGGCTCAAAGCTGAGGCAACAGCGACGGGCGTAACAAGATTCTGAGGGGATGTAGAAATAGAATAAGGAGGAGGGACTTACTGGGAAAATATATATATATATATATATATATATATATATATATATATATATATATATATATATATAAGAAAAGTCAGATAAAGGTAAGAGATGCACAGTGCAGGAAGACCTGATGAACTGTCGTCATGTGATTTATAGAATGGAGCGAACCCGACAGAGAAATGGTTCTGCTGCTGTGGGCTGCAGAACCATTGGTTAAAGGCCTCACCTGGTTTACAAAACTAGTAGTCAAGAGAAGCCATCTACCCTACGAAACCAGTCTTCTCAATGCTAAACAGCAGCATCATAAGAAAGCATATCCCCGGGCTAGATTGCATTCAGATTCCTCATGCATTAAATTAAGTTTATACCTCAATAGCCTTCTCTCCGCCGTCCCAGTTAGTCCTAGAGAGAGCTGGAGCAGCGCTGATGCGGATGTCTGAGAGAGAGAGAGAGAGAGAGAGAGAGAGAGAGAGAAAAAGAGAAAAAAAAGGAAGAGCTAGATTGCACCTGTGGCCAAGTTAAGGCGGAAGCCTACAAAGACCACACCACCTCCCATCCTCTTCCTCCTCCTCCTCCTCCTCCTCCTCCAACACCTCCTGCTCCTCCTCCTCCTCCTCCAAAGCTCCAACGAAGAATATCCAACAAGGTCATAAAACCTACATTTCACAACAGCGCGCCATGTATGGGGGAACGAGAGAATCATCTCCGAGGAGCGATGTGTCACAGCGCGAGATACGCGACGCTAAACATTTCACGATGCCGGCTAGGCTGCCGCCTCTGTCTCCCTCCCGCCCGCTCGCTCGTGTCTCGAATTCCTGCGTGAATAAATTTGTAGTTTTCGACGTCGATAAGGGAAAGGTATTCCCCCAGCGGCCCTCGCCAGTGCGATAGCAAAAGAGATTTTCATCAGCGGAGAGAGAAGATGAAGTCTTTGCTCCTCGAACGTACTAGCACTGGCTGAGGCTTTACGCAAACATAATTCAACTTGTGGTGTCTTATATACGCGTGTGATTGCTATTTGTGCGCTATAGGAGAGAGTTTTACACCGTTGTTGTCCCGTCTTTTCACCTTGTATATACGGTGTCCGCTAAAAATCCTTGTCCGCCTCCCCATACATTTTCAAAGGCGATGACGCACTTGCCTCTTAGTAGTTTGTCGTAACTCCTTTGTCCTTGATTACCACCTGCAGACATCTGGGCGAGGAAGTGGGAAGGTTCCTGAAGTATTCTAGGTCCATGTTTTGAGTCCATAGGGACTTGATTTCCTGAATGAGGCAAGGCCCTGATGAGGTGTTGCAGGAAGCAGCGGTCTGATCGTGCGTTCTGATCGCACACTTTAGAAATGTCACTTGTGCCCACATTTTCTCGCTTCCAGGCGAGAATTGGACTTTTTCCTCTGGTGAAAGGTAAGAGACAACCATCTTGAAGCACTGGTGGAAGAAATACAGCGCCCCAAACCGAAATTCCCAAAATGCCGTGGCAGCCAGAGAGTTAAAAAAAAAAAAAAGAGCATCATCCCATAAAGATAGCCTGAGGTACCCTGAGGCGGGTTGATGATGATCACAGCGTTAGAAGCACTAGAGTCTCAGCGACCAGATGTATGATGATTTCACCCTGAGAGCGTCATATGCTTGTAACCACAATACATCCTAGACGTGCATCGCTTTTGAAATTATAAGGGTGGCGGCAATGTTTTTGCGGACGCCGTATTTACCTCGTATTTACCCTTACCTAAGCCAGGTGCCCTCTTATCGACCAGCCCCAAGAGGAGGATGAGCACCTTAGTTGGGTGTGGGATGAATGTTGCGCCGTACTGACTCGTATGGTCAGTAGCGCTAACCACCACACTATATATATATATATATATATATATATATATATATATATATATATATATATATATATATAT
>JAYMFT010103973.1:0-13690 GCA_038088735.1 Panulirus argus
TATAAAACACCCGCCAATGAAGTAGTTACCATCAAGGGTAAACGTGAAATAAAACCATGAAAACTGTGTATTCACCACCAACTAGTACTTTATTTGTTTCCCCTTTTCTCTTTATACACTCCTTGAATTTACTAGGAACTGAATCACCAAGGATTTGCAGTCATAAAGGGTCGATTTTTGCCCAAATTTCATGAATGGCCACCGCCAACTTAGGTAGCAACGAAGTATCCCTGTTCCATAATTTCATTTTCATAAGCGCCCACAAGTTTTCTGTTGGATTCAAATCTATTGAATTCCCAGGCCCCATCCTACATGAACGTTTCGGCCCTGCACTTTTTGAATGAATCTTGAAGATGGTCACCCAGTGGCTCTGTTTTGTTCTAGGCATGGTTTTTGCCTCAGGTTCTTGGAATTCTAGACATAAATCTTTCAGGTCTGAACCTAGTGTGGTTCTAAAAAAATTATTACAAGCTGGTCTCCCTGTACACCTGCAAGGCTACCGACATAACTGTAGTAAAACCTTACCCTTTACAGGCATCTCTAAACAGCTGGAGGTACATGTCACTTACCAGCAGCTCTTAATACCTGGCCTATTCAGATAGTACATAATAGGGACAGTAACAGTAGGTGAGAGGAGTAACAGTCTATAATCACCCAAAGAATTGCAGTGAACCTGTTGATCTCATTAAACTAATTTACTTTAGCAAACCTGAATACTTGATCATGCTGTCGCTGCTGGGTAGGTTTAAAGGCCCTTTCTTGGAGCCAGGAAGCAGGGTAGGTGCTCATGTGACCATCTGACCACTGAATCTCAACATCTCCACCATCTGTCACCTGAGCATAATTCCATAATCAAATAGTTAAAAAAAGTACATTCACCTTATACATAATACATGGCAGTGAGTTGGATAATGGTAAATTTTCTTTACATTTCAAAATAGACAACATTAATTCACCCACTCATACACACATGGCTAATATGTCAGTGTCATTCACATATCTTTCATCCCTAAAATTCTCAAGCTTTTACGACGGGTTATTCAAGGAAGCCATTCTCTCTCCAACCCTCTTTAGGCTCTTCCTACATGACTTCCTATCACCTCCTGCGGACCATATCATGAAACCCCTCTCATAAGCAGAGGACCTCACAATCACATCACAGCACCAAGGTACTACCCAAGCAACAACAAACATACAACATTAAATTAAGAAATTAGAAAACTGGTTGACTCAAAAGAAATCCACAAGCAATCTCTTAACCCTAGACAGATATGAATCCATCTTGTATAACCCAGAATAGTTTATCACGTCAACCACTTCTGATCAACAGAACTCAAACAATAATGGGTATCCCATATGAAACACACGACGCTTACTTCCCACACCACAATCGTCAACGCAAAGTTCATAAACAAATTAGACACCCTACGAACATTATTTTTGCACTAATTTTGGATGGGGAGAAAGAATCCCTTAGTAACCTCTACCATCAGTTCATCCACTCTACTACTACTCTATGCCTCATCTATCTGGTCATCCACCACAACAATGAAAATACAGTACAACAAAGCCGAAAATCACACAAACAAAGCACTCAGAGCAATCATCAGCTGCCTAGCTACAACAAGATTTAGAATCTGCACAAAAGTACTCTCAAAATGATCTCATACTAATATGCCTAGCTCTGATTCCATAATCAACTACCAACCTCCAAGAAGAAATAAGCAATGTATCCCTGCTTCACACATAGATCCCACCTTTCTCGACATACAGGATATTGACAAATATATATACTGTAATAACCAACACAACCATTAAAAAAAAAATGCTCTCCCAACCCAGTCTAAAACTCTAATCCAGCGTACATACATAAATCTGCAACGACACTTCCTAAGCATGTCTGTGTTACATTTTCTTGTCTGTGCTCTCTGGACACCATCCACTTCTCCAATTTAACAAGCACTGATTCAACACATGACTCCTCATGCCCAGGATAAGATATTCATTCTGACGACCCTTTAAACACTTGCTACTTGTCATGCACTCACCTCACACAGACATACACACATCACCACCACATTTATCCACTTCATTACACTCAGCAGGCGCAACCAGACTCGTACTTGAACGAGCTTACACCGCGAATAAAAATTCACTTTCGGTGAGGTTATATCACAAGGAGTACAGACTCATCAAAGAACTTACCAAAGTTGGAGTCCACATTTCTCAGTGTATGGAAGAGGTTTTTAGGCTTGGGCTGCAGGAGCCTCTACAAAGATATCCTCGTTGACACTAGGACTCTTTCCTAGAAACAGGTCGTGGGGTAGTTATCAATAAATGAAATATCACATCAAGTACACATGTACTGACTTTTTGGGTTCATGATTTTGTTGGAGTCGATCGGCACAGGATCAGTTCAGGTTCTCGTCAGCATAGATCCTATAGGCTCTCACTTGCTTATGGCTGTTTCTAAAGGTTAAAAATCTTCCATCACTTATATTTCCATATCTTTCTGATATTTCATTTCTATACAAACTTGAGACAAGAGCACTGGCAGGATTTCCATCATACTTCTTGATGATAATGACACTCAAACTCCATCAGTACACTGGGCTTTGTCACATCATTAGCTCTAAGAAGTAATCCATAAGGTTCTCGTTTGGAGCCTTGTGATTTGCAAAAGAGAGGGTAAGATGACATACACGAAGAGAAGCCGAACTAACAGAGAAGTAAGGTGATGTAAAGGGAAGAAGTCAATATCACCGGAGGAAAAGTGGCGTCCTAAAAGGAATGGAAGATTAAATGAGAGAGAAAATTAACATACCTAAAGAGACATTAGGTAAAGAGAGACGGTAAAGCGTCATACCAGAATGGGAAGCCAAGGTAACATTGAGGGAAAGGTGACATACCTATAAGGAAGTTAGGCTACTAAGAGGGTAACGTGATATAACTAAAGAGGGATCAAGTATCATGGAGGGGAAGGTGATATACCATAAGCGAGGACAAGCTAAAAGAAAAGGGAAGGTGACATACTTGAAGGGAAGCTAAGCTAACATATGAGGGAAGGTGACGTACCTGCAGGGTGGTAGGGGCAACAGACAGCTGGAGCGTCTCTACCAACTGTATGCGGGAAAAGGCCGTTGGATGGAAGCACTTGGAACATTGGCAGTTGTCTCGCAGCCACACGTAGGGGAACACATCCATCTCACCGTCTCCCCAGTACACCTGCAAAAATAATACATGTAGGACACGTCTCCACCATCCTGCTACCTAAGGAGATATCCAACAGTTACAAGACACATCCCAATCTCCTTCCTGCTTCCTAAGGAAACCAGTAATAGTCGCACACACAGGAATACACTTCCCATTCATCTTTTCCTCTGTAGAACGTATGAAGCAGTCATATTCCCAAGACACAACCCTCCTCCCTCTTCCGAAGAGCCTCAAGTACATATGAAGCACTTGCATCTACAAAAGTACAACTCACCTCTCCCTTCTAAGCCCATTGTAGTCAAAAGTCTCCCAGAGGCTAGTCTTAGCATATTACTATAAACACTGTACACTCACCTTTAATTTCAGAACATGGAATGCCCTCATGCAAATCTAAACTTTTTTTTCTTCTGCGCGCCCAAGAATCGAACCCGGCATATCGACAGCAAGTTACTGGCAGCCTTCCCCTGAACAACGGATGAGCTTAGATCATCCATCATAACTTAAGTATGGTTGCCTCAGAGGAATGCTGCGCGTCTTCCATCCTCGGTGGCTCATAAACGATTCTAGGTCGAGCAAAGCTGAAATTGTTTAACTTACCCTTTGCTTGTTTCATGTCTTCACACTTTCTCAGCCTCCTATTCTCTTCTTTTATATTCAATTATTACTCAATATGAGTGAGTAGGTCTATGCTAACTGAAGATTATAGGATTTAATTTTTTGTGAGGCCTTTATAGGTCAATTGGGTGGGTGTAGTATCAGCATGTTGACCGCTCCCTTTGATGTATTTTTATTACGTCAATATATTTTTCTATTTGGAGATTGTCCAATATATCTACATCAAATATATATGTAATGGACCTTCCCATTCTCAGCACCCTTGCAATAGTCACATGTACTGGTCATATTTCTCATTAACACAACACACATGCAATGGTCACATACAAGTCACGTTCCATTTTCTTACTCAGCACACGTACAACGAACTGGATATGTTCACTATTCTCGCTAGGCCCACCTGCATGCCATATACACTACACATGTTCCATACTCCCTCTCAGCAAACCTGCAAGTCTACCTATATATATGGCACAAACCTAGGGCCAGCCGGGGCTGTGGGAGAAAAGAACCCCGAAGACTGCACCAGGTATGCTCATGCCCTTCTAAACACATACTGTCAAGTCTGAAACATTTCTTTTTTATTTAAAAAATTGCCAAAGTTGTCTGGCGGATTTCCATCAATTTCTCACTTTTTTATTATTTGTCTTTACAAGCAATTGCACTCCAGCTCAAAATCATAGTCCATGGTTCATATAACCTTTCCCAACCAATTATCATCTACGACCATTTTCAGAAAAGTTTAATACTGCATAAGTCATGGATTCTTACACACTGGACAATACTTAAGCTGTATCTTCACAGAAAATGACAATCTTCGAAGGTGGAAAACACATCCGTGAATCTTGAGGAAAACTGCTTAAATTTTTTAAGTAATATACATGGATGATTTTGTAGCGGATTTGACCCTTTCAGTCCTAAGCTTAATCTATTGTGATCCTTCCCCCCCCCCCCCCCCCCACCAGGTTAAGGTTTAAGGGGAATAGAATAATTCATCTTGCTAAAAGAGGTATAACACCAAAAAGTAATTACAAAAAAATCTCCCTTGACAACTATAATTACCCTATTTCCTTAGCGATGAGATAGTTTGTTTGTTTGTCATTGACTGGTATCTTGAAGCCCATATAAAACTGCATGATAATCTTGTCTCCTCATATCACTGCTTTCGAGCACAATTTCATATTATATCTTTGCTTGTCGCCACTGCCAGACGAGTGCATACCTGTCAACGGCTGCCAGATAAGTGCTCTAACGGCGTCTCTAAACTCGTCGTAATTGGAGGGAGACCGATGGACGGCGAGGATGAATCAGCGCCTCTGAGAGGTGGGGTGCAGGGGGGTACACCGTCCTCGGGCCCGGGGGTCCACAAAAGGTGGCCCGGGAATTTCTTGGGATCTTAGAAAATGCAGGAAATCAACATAGCGCTTCATTTCACCCCTTTCTCATCTCCCGTACCCATTTTGGCCTCACAGCTCATGACATAAAACCGTAGTGGATAAAAGCAGGATGACTAATGGAGGAGGGAAGGGGGGCCCGAAAGAAACTTTGTACCCGCAGATTAAATTCCTTTCAGAGGCCCTGCATGATACAGCAATCATGTGACGCAGCAACTTTTCGGATATTACATAGTCTAGCTTGTGGTGAGGGCACACATGTATCTCACGAACTCTAACATTTTTGGTATATCATTTTGAGTACTTACAAGTGAAAAAAAGTCTTTAATTAAACTAATGACACGGACATATTATCAAATGACCCAGACCAGCGTGCGGCGTATATGTCTCAGACGCAGAGATTGAAACTCCATGCTGTGGTTGTCATAAAATCTTGACCAAGCTGTTACGGGATATTTTCCGAAAATATGCTTTTGTCACTGCATACTACGTCAACTGTTTACAGGCTGTGAACGGTTCTAATGATATACTAATTTTCAGTTATGCAAATTATGTAAGCCATTTTCTTTTTCAGTGTACTTGAATAGGTTTCTCCAGTTTTTGGTATCACAGACTTTTACTGACATAAGATGTTGAACGGTCATAATCAAGTCGGGAGTCGTTGCAGAATTACTATCACATGAGTCCTTTGTAAGCAGGGCCCCTGAGAGGAATTTTATCTGGGGGCACAAAGTTTCTTTCGGACCCTCTTCCCTTCCCCATTAGTCATCCTGTTTTTATCCACTGCGGTTTTATGTCATGAGCTGTAAGGCCATAAAGGGTATGGAAAATGAGAGAGGTGGAATGGAGCGCACTGTTGATTTTCTGTATTTTCTGTGATCCCAGGAAATTCTTGGGCCCTGGTGATATGTTGTACCCGCTGCACCCTCCTCTCAGAGGCCCTGTTTGTGGGTCCTTTCTAAATTCTGGCAAAGAATCACTTGAGCACGTCAATTTAGGCGCGTCGAGGCGAGCGAGACGACCACGGGAGCTTGATAGCAATGGCCTGAATTTACAAATGCTCTATACTCTTTAAGTCCTTCGAAATAAATTATAAATATATATGTATATGCTTCAGTTATTTGCAATAGTTACCAATGAAACAAATGTGCCCATTTCACAGGCATCCTCAAAACAATGACAGAAGTGCATAATACCGAAATTCTCTTTGTCTGCAAAAGCATATTCATTTGTTTCATCGAATATATTTCCAGTAATACTTGCTATCAGTTGTTTTATATTATCATATATCATAAATGTCATATTTGAAAACAGTCGACGGTCCCACAAAAATATTTACTTCTGTACATCTATATTCAATTTTCTGTGAACTGACTGTCGTACAACGTCTATATTTAGTTTTCTGAGAATCTGACTGTCATTAGTGATTTAATTCATCATCGAAATAACCAAGAAAGCGTAAAAAGTTTTCTAAGATACAATTTGTTCGTATATACCTCTCTTAGTTTTTTTTTTTTGTCGATATCTTTACGAGTTCGTGGTTCCATCCCAAACCCCAAACTTGACCAAATCCTGAAAATAACTCGCCTGCTAAAAGCTGGCTGGGCCTCTGTGACGATCTGCATACCACTTACGATCTCTCAACATATCTGCTGCATGTTACATACAAAGGCTATTTTCCCTCCGTCCTAAACATGAATGGAATAGTAACGTATAACGAACCTTTCCATCGGCACCTATTCCCAACTACAGTGGTGACTAACACCTGCAAGGCGGACTGCTCTCTCTGTGTTGAACTCCTCCAAGTCACACTGTTGTTGTTCAGTTAACCTCATCAGTCCTAACACTCTCATATCCAGGCTCTACCGATGGTGGGTAAAACGAAAGTTATCAAGTAACACATTTCCAGATTTGAAAGCCTGAAAAGTAACAGATATGTTTTCCTCTGCCATTAAAGTCAGGAATGTCCCAAATGTAGCCTATGGCAGAAACAAGCATAGAACTTCTGAAGGGTCAGTCTGATATATCATCTTTACTTATTAAGTAGAATGGAAATTCAACCTTAGTGGTAACTGTATTTTCTTCTCTAGTTATCTTAAATCACTGGAACAAGATAGATCATATTGGAAAGTCTACAGTATTCCAATAACGATTATTATATTCATTTTCACGACGAAGGACGCTTACCTGAAGCATGGCAGTTTCGGGGTTAGGACTAGCGCTGGCCACAGTGGCGTTGGGCGGCTTGGTGTGTGGTTGGCTTCTCTCCATATTCTTACTCTGACCAATAACCTTGGCTGTGGATAATGTCCGTGCGTGCCTATGAGAGGAAGGAGGGTAACTGTTAGTGTCACGGTAGGGTGCAGATGAGAATATATGACACGCCTTAAGATGTATTCTGTAACTGTTCAGACCAGCTCTCCCTTCATTACCAACAGCATTATTCTTTAGGATTTACTCCTTCCCCTCCATCTTCCTTTTTCTCAATTTCCGCCCTTTCTTGTAAAGATGACACGATACACTCGTACATAAGAAAATTAACTCGGTTTTCTTACACTTCTTTCAAACACATTCCATCTTTTTTGCCTGATTTAACGTAAATCCCATCACATACTACTTTATATTCTGTTCTGAATAGGATTTTCCACTAGGGTAGATGTAAAGATATTGATAAGCAAGTTTAACATTTCATCAAGCCATTTTCGATTTTCCTGCCTAAATCTTACCGCGTAACTCGACCAGATGCATCATAAAAAATATGGACATCAAAATTCTGGAATCTTCAGATGTCCGGAATATTTTGTCAAGAAATCCAATTCATTGTCCCACATTTGTCGAACCTTCATTATGACATCAAGTAAGATATTCTGCACTGTACAGGTTCTAAGAACAACTGTTCAAAGAACAGCCAAAATACAAGAGGAAAATTGACATGTTCGAAAACGTGCTAATCATATACACAGCCAAAGACTTCGCAATGGTCCAGTTTCCTCTAAATCCATGACCTAAGACCTTAATTTTTGTCCAGGAGAACACTTGTGGCCCAGTATCTGTTGCCTCAAGTTCACGCTGTGCAACTAACTGTTTCTCTGAGTCTAATGTACATAATAATACATTGAAAGCAGAAATATGGAAGATATTGTAGTAGCTCATTTACATAATGTGTTGTATGTATCTGCTTGTCTTTTTCAGGGAGTATTTTCAGTAATGTAGAGTCAGTTTCTTCTGTCTTCCAAGCTACAAACTCTCCAGCATTGAAGTAGTCTCACCTCTACTGCGATCTACGCTTTTAGTAAGGTCGAATGCAGGTCTAATGAATTTCTTGCTATAACATTTGCTATTCTTTCTTTGCTACTTTCAAGTTGTTCACAACCGACATTCTCAATCTGATTAAGAAATCTGAGTTTTAATCAAGTTTTCCCTCTTTCTTTTACTTTTCCATGGTAGGCAGATTGATTATGCATTTTAAATACCATTTTCTGTTGCCCTCCTTTGGACCTACGTACTGAATGTATCTTAATGTTTTTCTGTAAAGTACATACAAAGACCATGCTGACCATCTTCAGATCTTTATGTTTCTGAAGAACAACACCAATGCTCGAAACATTTGCCGTTGAGAGTTCCGATAGTCGGTAGATGGACAGGCGTTACATTTGTAAATGATAGATAAACACAACTTCTACATCAAGAGTTTAAGTTTGGTAGTTTGCTGCAAATCATCAATGAAATATAGAATGATTACATGCTTAAAAGATACTCACATGTTGTGATAGTAAGGCAGGGGTGTGGCTGTGATGCTTCGGGCTTGGGCCAGAGTTGCATTGAGCCACCAACGGTGACTGACTCTGATCAGTAGTTGCCGAGCTGTCTGCATGGTCTTCTCAGTCTTGTCACACCTGTCAACACATCATGACATTACTCAGGCAGTGACAAGTACAGCCTGCATGGTCCTCTCAACTCACTTCACATATGTAAACACACTGTAACGATCTTCAGTCAGTGACAGGAATAGAACACCTTGCATGGTCTCCGATCACTTCACACCTGCAAAACATTACCCTAACAACACCTAATACTGACATGTGCTGAGCTGCCTGTGTTGCAATCACATCCCATCCTTGTATATCTGATTTTTACCTCAGGGCTTTGACATGTACCGTGTTGCAAGTCTATCCAGTCCATAATATCAAACACACCATGGGCATATCTACATTCTTTTTTGTTAAAGGCTCCAGTCACAGACAAAAGTTCACATCAAGGCCGGGCCCTAACTGAAAAATAGAGAGAATCAAGAAACGGGGAAAAAAGACGGAAAGTATTTACGAATTTTTGAGAATGTGAAAGACCTGTCTTTTGAAATGAACAAGGTCAAATCTTAAGATAAGCGCCGCCCGATTGTGCAGCTCCTTTAAACATGACTATGCCAAGGTCGGTATAGCCCGAGCGCTTAGGAAAGTGCTCAAAGCATACCATCAAGGTGAGGACTCTCAACCATACCTGAACCCCTCATCGGAGACAGCATTTGAGGAGTGGGCCAGCTCCATCGTAATCTAACAATGATATGTATTTTTCCCTCCTTTCATAAGGCTAGGAATTATACAACTATGTCAGCTGGTCTTAGAACTTCTTTTTAACCTCTTCCAAAAATCTAAGTCAGGGATTAAGATGATACTAGAATTCAAAAAGATTGACAGTGATTACTAAGCCTTTTGGCAGAAAACAGTATAAGTATAATAGAGGCATAACTCTGTATTTCATACTTACGACAAAGGACGACCTTAAAACAATTTGCTGTTTTTAAATCGTCAGAAAAAACATACCTCCAAGGACGTATCGATTGTGAAGTGAGAAAGTTTAATCCGAAATGCCTAGAAGTTTTCTGTCAAACAATGCACCAAATGAACTGAAGGATGGCGCAGAAAGGAAGCAAGGATTTCTGCTTCATAGAAAACGTCCGGGAAAGCTAGTTCTCCAAGAAGGATATAGAACATGGACGCATATATTTATTTTCGAATAAGTTCAGGAAAACCTCTTATAGCTAGCGAGTGTTAGAGAAAGTTGCATTAGGTGCCTTTAAACACGTCCTTCTTGTCCAAAGTCATAGCTCACGTAGAGCTCCACCCATGGCAGCAACACTTGTTTACATCTACTGTTTACTTATACCCAGATGGCGTGAGTGCCCTCGGTGTCAAGCGCAAAAACTGGGAGTGATGCATGCAGGTATACAGAGAAATGCGATGTTTTTCAATTAGCAAGAAGTCACAAGGGCCTTTCGAATGTGTGTGTGATAGCGGAAGATAGCCAGAAACTCACAGATGAGTGTGGCAGATGAAAAGATACATGATTTTTTTAAGCCGTGCACCTCCGCTATTGTCTGTCGTCGGTGAATCACGGATACCGAAGCGTAATTCCCGAGAACGTCTTGAGCCACCATGTGGCCTCAGTCGTACCACATCCTTCCTGCAGAAGTATTAACATAAGACCTCGGCAACTGCTCTTCCCTTCTGCAGCAACATCATAAGACCTCGCCAATGCCTCCTTCCTCATAGAGCAGCGTCATAGAATCTCGTCGCCTCCGTCTCCTGCAGCAATACCACAGGTCCTCGGCAACGGTCCCCCTTCTCCTAAAGCAACACCAAGATACCACACCGCCTCACTCTTTCCGCTGTAATACCGGGACCTCGCCAAAGCCTCACCCCTCCCGTAGCAACTCCACGGGAACCATGCTTCATCTCTCTGCCTGCTCTTTCAAAAGCAATAGCACTGATGTGTTACCCGTAACTCTGTATAACCCTCCCTCAGTCCTCACATCCTTTTAAGTGTTAAAGAAACAACGGTGAATGGAGCGCCACACAGATATCGTCTCCCTGCCTTGCCAGCAGCCACCAGCGGCTCCTTCTTCAGTGCTACAAATCCCGTCTGTTATCTCAGCCATTTATTGTTACCAACGCCTGTCTTCATCCTCTTGGGAAATGTTCCTGAGCAAATGGGAGGACTTAATGATTTACGTCTTTTTTTTTTTTTTGAGATCTCGTCAACAGCGGTTCAGTCAAAAGTTCAAGGGCTGTTGGCCGAACCTAATGATAAAGTGATCTTGACTTCTGATAACCTGAGTGCTTAAGATCCACAAGTTACCACGACACCCACAGAACGCATTCTTACCAAACTGTACTAATACCGCTCCAGTTGGAATTTTAGAGAGAGTGCAGCGTTGAGTTACCAAGATGGATTTCTGGGCTGAGAAGCAAAACCCATGAGAGCCGATTAAACGACCTGAATCTATCAAGCAAAACTGAGGAAAGGTTAAGAGGTGATCTGAAACAAATTTTCAAAAGTACCAGAGGCTTGATAGTCATTATCTAACACCCTACTTAAGATTTGATTCATCTGTTTTCACTCGTGGTAATGGAGAACAAAAAGTGGGCAAAAGTTTTACCTCAACTTGAAGCAATGTCCTTTTTTTTCGACAGGATTGAGAACATGTGGAATGTTTTGCCAATTAGAGGGGTTAGAAATCCACGACTTGCATTACATGCGCCTCCTTTGTCACGCTGACAGAGTGCAGGTTATTGTCTCTGAATTGTTTGTATGCCTTCTAACTTTTACCACACTAATTTTGCACTAAAATAAAAACAACAACTCACAAATATCCTCGAAAGCACCCGATGATCTCTTGCTGAGTGAAGTCGTTTGTCTTCCTATATATTTCAGGGACTGGTCCGTGTGACCTATAGTAATGAAGCATTCTAATTACGTCATGCGAGTTGTGGTAATTCTATCATTAATATTTTCATATCAGTATTTCTTTCTTCAGTAGTGGCAGGTAAACATTCAAAATCAGGTGTCTCTAGAATTCCGGTATTATTTCGAAATATATGATCATATCTATCTAACATTCAGGGAGAACGAATCAGAGATGGGAAGATGGAGTGGAAAAGATTTTGAGCAATTGGGGCCTGAACATGCAGGAGGGTGAAAGGCGTGTAAGGGATAGTGCGAATTGGAACGATGAGGTATACTGTTTGCTGGGATATCTATACTACGTAGCTTTCTGGTTGAAATTTTCAATCAAACAGTGTTATCTGAAGACTGATACCAAATCTGGCACATTTAAATAACCTGAGTCAAAACTGACACTTATATGTTTTTAACTATATCGCGAGATAAGTCAGAAGGCCTTTTGCAGTACGATCAGTGATACCTCTGCGTGGTAGTATCTATTCAGGTAAGTGAAAATAATTATCAATAGCTTGTACCTAGAATTCTTTTGGCGTTTTGAGGGTAAAGAGTTGTTTATATATCTTTGTTTAAGGACTAACATCATAAGCAGACACGAAAACCACAGTCGTCTCTCTGATCATCATTATGGCTTCCATAAGGTGAGATCCACTGGTGATATTCTTTCCTATCTTACTAATGTCTGGTCATAATCCCTGAAAGATTTTGGGGAGTCATATGTAGTTGCTCTTGACATATCTAAGGCTTTTGGCAGGGTGAGGCATCGGGGTCTCATTTCTAAGCTCTCCTCTTTTGGCTTCCCTCCCTCACTTGGCTCCTTATTTAGCTCCCTTTCCGGCCGATCTATCTCTGTGGTTGTTAAAGGACCAGCATCCCCCCTCCTCCCTTTTCTCCATCTACAGCGGTGTCCCTTAAGGGTCTGTCCTGTCCCCTACACTTTTTCTCTTTTTTTCAACGATTTCCTCTCCTCCACAATTAATCCAGAGCACTCATACGTCAACGACTCAACATTGCATTCACCAACATCCTTTAGTTCTGCTCCCTCTTCTCTCCCTCGATCTGCATCTCGTCTTGACACAGCTTCCTCAATAAACTCAGAATGAGACAGGATATCTCAGTGAAGCAGACAAAATCTTGTGAAGTTTAATGCCTCCAAGATCCAATTTCTACCTATCTCTCAGTCAAAAACTCCTCACAATTCTCGTCTCTCCTCTGACGGTTCTGTAATTCCACCTCTTGACTCAATGAACGTACTTGGTATTACTGCAACGTCCACTCTTTCTTGGAAACCCCACATTAAGGGAATAGCGAAGCCTGCTTCTAAGAAATTGGGTGTCCTGTTTAGACGTCGAAACTTCTCTTCTGAACAGTTGCTCCGTTTATAAAAGGGATTGATTCGTCCTTGTATGGAGTACTGCTCTCACATATGGGGTGGTTCTAGCTCTGGATCCTAACTTGACAGAATTGAGTCACAAGCAGTCCGACTTATAAACTGTTCCAAGCTAACTTCCAAACTTGACCCTCTTGCCCTACGCTTTTTTGCTCCCGAGAGCTGGCTGTTTGTGTGCCCCCGCCACTAGTTAAACCACGCAATATTCGGCAAGCTGCTGCGTCACATGATTATTGTGTGGCCATCGGCAACTCAAGGGTGTACCGTTTTGATACCTGCTTCTTTCCCTACACGTCGAAGCTCTGGAACTCTCTACCTTCTCATGTCTTTCCCAATAACT
>JAYMFT010103984.1:0-13689 GCA_038088735.1 Panulirus argus
ACACACACACACACACACACACACACACACACACACACACACGCATGCAAGCACGCACGCACACACACACACACACAGAGCAAGACCATGCTGTATAGCCTAAGACTTGCGCAACTCACTCCACGCCAACAGTTTATCCTAGACACATCTCTGTAAACTTTTTATATTTGTTCAGCCGTAAATACGTTCACTGCTTACTTTATTATATTGTGCGCCTGTTGTTGATTCCGTTATAACTTACTGGCTCAAGATGTTATATGTGTTACCAAAAGTCCAGGACCTTCAAGAGTAAACATGGAATATAAGTTTTTTATTCTCTCAAATATGAGAAATACTTTCGTTTAATATATCCTTGGAAAAAGGTCGTAGAAAAATATTTTTCCCCTACGGTATAAACCTAGATCATCATAAATATTTCCCGACGCAATCCACATCTATGAGTAAATCTTTCTCGCATGTTAAACTGAATGTGTAATAACTTCCAGTCACGATAGTGACACGTGATGTGTGGGTCGACGTACACAAACAATAAAGAGAATAACAATGTTGTCAGCTGACTCCTTGGTTCGTTATCACCAGTCGCATGGTCTGTGGGTAATGTGCATTTCAGAAGGTATTAATAATTCTCTTAGCTATGGATGGCTTCAGAGGAGCCTAGCCTTCCTTGCCAGAAATGTTTGTCAAGTCTACCAAGTGCATTATCATTATTCTCGCTTCCACTTGCACTCCAGACGCTCTCGTTAGGAAATCTGTTTTTGGTTTGTTTATTGGATAACTTCTGCATCTCTCGGTAACCTGTGCTCATACGTTGTGAATCAACACCGGCAAACAAGCACAGAGACCATATATGCAAATGAGTTTGAAATGTAAGCCTGAAATGCATGTACATTTTTCTTTATAAGGTTTTCTTCGTGATCGTTTGTGCTCGTGATGAAGGATCTTTCTTTTCACATTTCATTTCCACTCTCTCATCATCTCCCAAATTCATTTCCACCCTCTCATCATCTCCCTTTCGTACTTTCATCGTGTCTTGTAGTAAATCTGTCTGTATCCTATGCCACTCGTGTGAACCAGCCATGTGTTCCGTCTCTTACTCTCCTCTCCCAGCTCGTGTGGGTGCAGTAGTTGGTCCCCTCATGAACTCGCAAAGCTCGGAGGTGTCATGAAACTTTCCGTGTCCTCTCCTCTGCTTGCTGAACCCAGGGATCTGCAGGAATCCTACGTCCGCTGGGTTCATATGCATTCAAGTACAATTCTCAGACAAACCAGTTTCTTTACTTTTTTCATTTTCAGTCTCAAGTTGATTTATCATTCTTCGTGATTTTTTTTCCCTATGTTACACAAGAGGTAATGGGAAACTAAATGAACTATTTAAGGCCTTCTCATTAATGATATTCACGTATTTGTCCTCTAAGCCTAAGCAAGGAACCCATGTTGTCGACATTTTCCCTTTCTTCCTTTACGTTGGAGGCTCCAGTTACGGTTCTCATTTGAAACATAAAGAGGTTAATGAAAGGTAAAAAAGTAGAGACGAGGAAAAGTATTCATGAATTCTGGGGAAGTGAAAAACGTCTTTTAAAGGAGCTATGTCAAAGTTATTGGGACAGACTACGGAGGGTAGGGAGTTCCAAAGCTACGAGATGTAAGGAAAGAAACAGTTATCAAAACGGCCCACCAGTGAGTAGCCAACGGCACATAATAGTCTGTCTCCTCATAACGAATACCTCTCGCCCACAGTACGAGAAACAGCATCATTCCTGCACCATAAAGATGTTACACGTATTTCTCCTGAAGTCATGTTTGTTTTTTCTACTCTTACGACACTAATGTCTATTGTTCTGACATCTTCCGTTACCACAAAAAGCCGCGAAAGAACCCACTGGTCTGTTAGTGTTGGTATCACATTCTATTCCTTCCTTTGTACTATATTACCGAGCTCCCACTTCACCATAATACTTAGAGTGAATCATGCACTCCTATAAAGCTTCGTCTGGCGTTATCCACCCACGACTGAATTCCTTCCTTCATTCCACGAGAAATAAAGGAAGTCAACTTCGCCAGTCGTCACCAGAAGGTTTTCTCGTGTCCTCTGGTGATGGTTCAGGGTTCAAACCTCTTTCCAAACACCGGCCCTACATGATAACCCTTCGTAATCCCTTTCGATTTGGCCCTACGTACTTCTAGAGTTTAAATGTGGGTCTTCATCACATCCCAAAATCTCTTTTCCCCGAGAACGGAAATAGCATCTGGCGATTTCTTATAATCGATAATGACTTAATTCGGTCGTTAGCTTGATTACTTTGATTTGGGTAATTTGCATTTGTCTGTGCCTAGCATACCCTACCGAGGAGAGTGTGAAGATGGAGAGGATTTCACACTTCACCATGAATGAGCTCATGTGGATTACAAAATTAGGATTTTTTTTTTCCATTTTGTAAAATGTTTACCCGAACAAGTTTTCGGATGCTCCAAAATCACGAGGGAAGTAAGAGGCGAGCGAGACTGCATCATATCACGATGGGGCTTAGATGAAATCGAAAGCTGGTCTTGTACAGAATGAATTTCAACCCAAGAAGTGCAGGGTAATCAGGATAGGACACGCTCACACACGATTTCGATGCGATTATTGCCGAAAACGATCAAACTCCTGGAAACTGTGTGAGTGTGTGACAAGAACTCTGGGGCCAACACCGCATCGGACCCGCTGCCGGAGTCCCACACTTGGAGAATAGAAAAGGAGACAATTTTGTCTGCCGGCAAATATAGCACTACATCTAAGCACATATGCTCGTATAAGGAACTATTCACCAAGATGTTCTCATTATCCACTGAGCCAAAACTAGAACATGAGTCTCAAGGCTTGTCGCTGCACTTAAAGAAGAGCAAAGTAATAGCGAAGATTCATAGGAAAGCTTGGTACCAGAATTAATAGAGTTGGGTTACAGTCGAAAGGTGAACATCCAAAGATTTCTCTACCATAGAAGAAAGGAGTAAGGCGTGACCTGATCACAGCTTTTAAGTTTCTAAACAAGTTTGATGACGTCAAAAGTAAACCGTTCTTCGTACAACACTAAAGACGTAACAGCCAGTGACCACAACACGAAATAAGCAAGAAACTTGTCAGAAAAATTAAGAATTACTTTTTACTATCAAAGTAGCGTATGAATGGAATAAACTGGGTGATGAAACTGTGAATGTGGACAGCCGCTCGAGTGCTGAATTCCCTTCCCATACAGAATATAAAGGTAATTACACACACGCGCGTTCGTGATTACGTGCGAACATACTACTGAGAAATTCAATATACACTTTTATACATAAACCACGCAGAAAAGTACACATATAACATACTTAAACTCACACGGACACACACACACGCAACACTGACACTCCCGATGTTTATGTCAATCTTGTCATCAAGTTGTTCCTCATGGTAATTCAAACTACTTTGCATCCTCGAAATAGAGGCAATTTGTAGCATGCACAGTCTGTCTCTCCCTCTTCTCTCTCTCTCTCTCTCTCTCTCTCTCTCTCTCTCTCTCTCTCTCCCTCCTCCATATTCCTGTGTCTGTCCTGTGTGTATCTCCTTCACTTTCTGCTCAAACATTGTACAATATACTAAATCTTGTTTGTTCAAAAAGAAAAAAAAAATGAACCGTCAGTCAGTCGTGAAACTGTATTATCCGGACACCAATTTGTCATATAATTGGGTTGATGGAAATGAAATTAACGTAGGCATATCATCCACTAATCATGAAAAATTAGCCTCAATTAAACCATTAAGCCACATTTGCATATATAACATCATGACAGATAAATTAAATACTGTGGTAGTAATCTGTGTATTTTGTGGTAAATATATTACAGAAAGATAATTACGAGCGATTTATGAACTTTAGTCAAACGATGCAGAAAATTTGTCTGCAAACGCTTAAACGATTTCTTTGGTGGTTGGTAAACAAATATTTGCTGAAATACCAATTCTATTTTCGTTTACAAATGTGATTTAAGTATAATCTTTAGTAATTAAAATAATAATGTAATAACTGGTTTGAAGACGGGGTGTTGTCAAGCTTGAAATATACGAGTATATGAAGTTGATTAGTCCACACGAAGGCCTGCCCCAGGAGTGCACTTTCACCCACAGTCTGCAGCTGCAACACGACTCCCATATGGTACAAGAACCTCCCACACTGGCACCAGAACCAAGCCTCCACCTGCATCAAGGATGATCACTTCAACAGAACCCGGTCTTCAGCAACAGCAGGACTCCCAGAGTAACATCGTCACGCAAACCCCCACAGCAGCACCTTAAACCAGTCATTACCTGTACTAGGGCCTATGATTAAACAACATCCTTCATCCTGCAGCACCAGGACACCTCTAACTATAGCGTCACCTGAGCTTCATCAGAACCCGATTATTCGCGGCAAGATCATCGTCAAGCTATCCCTTGCTTCGGGACTCCAACGGTGGCAGAAGTGCTTAACCTTCAGTCGTACCAGGACCCACGGTGTTGTGACTGAAGAGCACACAGCTGGTAGGCACTTCGAGGCCAACAGCGGCCACGCTCCAACTTTACTTATAAACACTAGATCGATTTTCGGCTTTTGCCACAAACTGTTGGATAGAAAGAATCAAAGAAAAAATGCGACGTAACATGAAAAACGAGTTGTGAGCGATGACATGTTTGTGGCCCCAGTACGTGATAGTAATTTCGTTTGGTGTCTTATGTAGCACATGCATGTTGCTGTAAACTTGTTCTTAGCTGAGGACAATCCATCAGCAATGAATGCTGGATTTTGATACTAGCATTTTACCCTTTAACATAACCGCGATGTAAATCAAAATTACAGACAATGATCTCGATATGAGCAGTAAAACACTCTACTCAACAAACTCTTAACGCACTGCGACCTCCGGTTGTTGCATATATCATAAATGTCATTGTCATTACTGGCTTCAGAGCAGTAATTACTTTGCAGGCGGCTGTCAAATCTTCAGTGATAAATCTCCGGGTATTAAGAAATTATTTTAGCCTCACCATCAGGTCCCTTGAGCCACCACCGGTTAGTAAGACAGTCTGAAGTCAAGTTCCCTTTCGAGAAGAACTCTGTCCTAAACATTAGAGTCCAGCACGACGCTAATCTACCATTCACTTAACTTTCCTCGACATAAGGAATGATAGACTCTAATTTATCACTCACACTTGGAGGAGGAGGAAGAAGAGTAGCAGGAGGAGGAGGAGGAGGAAGAGCAGGAGGAGGAAGAAGAAGAGGAACTGGTATAGGAGCTGAACTGTATCCTTTATGTTCCAGTGAATAAAGCATGACACAGACAGAGGGAGAAGGGAGAAGTGGCAGTGTAACCATTTTGTGGTAAATGCCAGAAAATGTGGTGCTCGTGTGAGGGTTATATCTGAGGGCGCTGGACGGGACGTCCTGGGTCTAACTGGGAAGATATTCTGCCAGGTAACAAACTGCTCCCATAAAGGCAATATGTCTTCCACTGCAAGTGTGTGTGTGTGTGTGTGTGTGTGTGTGTGTAAGTCTCTTGATATTCGTGAGCGTTTGCTTGCGTTTAAAGTCCTGTATGTATGTATATTGTATGCATGTATACCCTTGTATATTTGCATGCATTTATGCCCTCGCACGTTGGAGCTTATTTCTGAATATATGCCTCTGTAAAGATGATGACCACCTTATCTTTCTTCCCATTAACTTTGTTATATATATATATATATATATATATATATATGTTTCTTAGGTACCTCATATTCCACCACGGAGCATTTACACCTAAAGCTTCTATCTGCAACTCAAACACATTCATCGTGATAAAGGATACTGGATTTTACTCAGGTATTTTGGGCATCTGCTGCATGATGTGTGCACAACTTTGCAATGGGATGAAACTCAACATCATATCTTCATGAACTGAGGTGCTATGCTAAGGAGAGTAATCATAGAATACCAGGTGAACGCAGTATGGCATCTACGATATGAAACTTAAATAAGATAAACCCTGGTTCACGAGATAAGGCACTTCAGGATGCAAAACAAAAAGTTATTAAGAGGAACAACTTAGTAAAGTGGACAGATGATTTATGATTATCGAGGAAGACTATAGTAAAACAAAGGTTGATGAAATGATAGAGCCCAGGTACATTCAAATGATAGCTACCTGACTCCTAAGGTATGTATCCAAAGTAGACAGGAGATATTACCCATCGAGAACATACGTACGTAAACTCAAGTGTTCATAGCTTTAATGTGGTAATATGAATTGTGCGAAATACGTGGGAATGTGGAAATGTGGGACATGAATTATGTGAGAATATGCGAGAACGTGAGAATATTGATTATGTGAAAATGTGTGGGAATATGTGAATATGATTTACATGAGAATATATTGAAATAGGAATATGAATCATGTGAGAATGGGTGGGAATGTGGAACATGAATTAGAATATGTGGGAAAGTGGTAGTATGGGAATATGAACTACGAGAGAATATTTGAGAATGTGTGAATATGAATTCCTCCAATAGGTAAAGGGATGAATCTTGATGCAACACAAATAGCACAACCCGTTAAGAATCCTGCAACAGTATAAGGATTTTAAGTAAAACATGGAATCTCAGGTGCTAAATGTAATGCGACGATGAATCATTTCCTGAATCGAAAAAAATTAGAACCGTAACAAGTGTGAGCAAATCACACTCGACTAGATGTAAACCAGTTTAGAAAAATGTCTAAAACGAAAGAAAAAATGTGGCGTCGACATAGTGCTTACACATCTATCAATACAGTCGGGAATAACAAGAAAATGTTAATATCTAGAGATGAGTAACTGAGACCTGACGCCAGATTGGAGGGAATATTTCATTTATTGGTGCTGCCTCACTCAAAACGTTTTCTACATCTTTGGGTTTCATAGACACCAGAGAGAGAAAAAAAAAAGCACTTTTGAAATTTTATGTAGGTTTCCTACTGAACAAACGGCTGAAAGGAAAAAGAATGCGGACAATAGCATGTAAATAGATTTGAAATCCAGAGAAACGCTGCAACAAACATTTTGTAAGATAACTTCTTGAAAAAAAGTGTAGAATTCCTACAACGTCCATTGCTCCAGAAATTCTTGCCAACAATCACAAGCATAAGACATGAAAGCATTTTCTGTGGCAAGATAAATATAAATACTAAAATAATTGTCGTTATGCAGAGCCCTTCACAAAGTATCAATTCGCCAGTTTGTCTATTTCTTGCGCCTTGAAACATTCATGTAAACCCTCCTCTGATATTCCACAGTGGGACTGATTGCAGTGGAAATGCATCAGACGAAAAAGAAATATCTTCCAAGCAAATTTAGACAGAAAATGTTCAAATGTCATCAAAATAAAACATGTACGAATTGATGCTGAATACATTACTTGATTTACAGAAGAGCGAACTCTGGAAACAACTCAAGGCTTCATCCTGAGAGGAAAACAGACTGGAAGTAAGATATAAAAACACATATCAGTAGAAAGACAAACCGTATATACAGTACGAGTCAGCCTCGAACCCTAGCAGGAGCGTATGGCCACTTTGACCACATGGAAGCAAAATAACATAGTCATCTATGGTCCAATTCTTTTTTCTATGTCTCTGCTGGGTGCGGATAGCATGGACTCTATGCCTGTCACACCACCGAGGCTGAGTTTGTGACATAGCGTAACAACATTGGGCGACCGGTGGCCATGTCCGTTGACTTCCGTGAGGCCCAGGTGGCCAGCCAGACTCTCCTCTACCAGTGGTCGAATTCGACCAATGGTGTACGTATATGCCATAACACATGTTCCTTCACATGTGTAGTTTCCTTGTTCTCTTAATTATTTTTAAGGCTAAGGGATACGTGAACATACGGAATAATCAAGAAAGGATAATCATCTTGAACTATTGGAAGCAGTTCTGTAAAAGGGCAAAATCTTTTCTTGTAGCGAGTTCTAGAATTTCACATAACCAGGAGATATCAACTGGAGAATCGTATTGTGATATGAAAAGTTTAAATCACTCCACGAGCTGAATATCCTCCCACATGCCGACGTGTAGAGAATAAAACGATTATTCAAGGAACGAATGACATACACACACACACACACACACACACATGCAAACACCACAAACACTGTGTGAACATGTTCAACACATGCCCAAGGCGCAAATACCACAACGAAAACCGAAAAAAAAAACAAGCAGTTGATACTCAGTTGACCTACACTTTCCACATACACAACACAACTATATTTCGTGACCTGTGCTTCAGCCCAGAGGATGTGGTAGGCTTCCTAAGCGCTGCAGGAGCCTTATAAAGACAGAAGATACTCTTAATGCTGGAAGTAAGCAGGTAAATATATATATATATATATATATATATATATATATATATATATATATATATATATAAACATAATTAGACATGAAGGGTCCCATTTCCCATGTTTATAGTGAGCGTGATGGTTCTCCATTATAGACAGCATAGAAAAAAGACACACTGCTTGCTGCTCAAGGCGTATGAAATCCAAGCAAAGATCCCAAGAACTTGCTTATATGTCAAAGGTTTCATCAAAAGTCCATTACTCTTTCAGGAACGCTTATTAAAGTTTGTTACTAGTTGCCAGATTTCTGGAAGACTAAATAAATTAATCAGTTTAAATCAGGCTTTGTGTGACTCGTGGATATTAGTCCCGAAGTTGGTCTAACTTATTCACGAGAGTTAAGGAAAACACAGAGAAACCATTCCGGGTTATTTTACGAATCAACTGTCGTAGAATGTCTCTCATAACCGAATTAACAGAACTAGAATGTGTTCTTCGTACTGACCGCCAAAGTTCTTTACGAATATCATGTTTCTCGGATCATAATCTTTAAATGATAGATAACGTAATCGATACGCCATATAGATGTATGGGTAACTGAACAAATGATTTTTTTCTACGAGCTTTGGCGCTGTCTTTTGGAAATGAATAGTATCAGAACGTGTATTATTCCATGTTGATTGATTGGTTTATGTAGAAATATGAAGTCGTGTCGGGTCAAATCCCAGAATCAAATGTTAATGTGATCATTCCACCGTATAGATAATGATCAGTTAGAAGAAAAAGAACACTTATTTTTCTAATCAGTTTTTCCGCTTATAGGAGCTTTCGAAGACCTATAACAAGGGGACGCTGGAAATGTTCGAGGTCATATACCAGGGGTCAGAAGCCATATGTAAAATTTCCGGCGACAAGGACAAGACAAAGACCAGGTCACAGCTTGTACCATGTTCGGTGTTGATTTCTTGTTTGCTGGAAGAACGACGGCAAATCAAATCGTGAGAAGAGCTCATGTCATATATCAGAGGTCAAAAGACTCGTTTGAAAGCATCGCACACTGGCGCACACGCAAGCTTTATAGGGAAGTGTTTATACAAAAAATGTTGATTCCGTGAAAGCTGTTAGAGGAGTAATGAGAACCGGTCAGATGCTAAGATACGACTAATTAAGACTAAAATGAATATATATATCTATATCTATATATATATATATATATATATGGATACTCAAAAATAAGTGAAGAGATTTCGCTTGAAGCTGTTTCATCACTCACAGGAAAATCAGTTCCTTCAGGAGTCAGTCTCTTGGTAGTGAGAGTGGATAATTTTCAATTTTGATTCTTTAGCATGAATAAAGACTAAAAGGGAAATCACCACTTACTTAAAACCAAGGAATCCATATCTAAATAATGTATGAAAAATATAATATAAAAGTTTTTCAAATATTTCAACAGATATATCATATATGAGAGCGGTTAGTATATGATATTAATATACTCGGATAAGGAAACGATCCGAATTATCTGCCAAATTTTCTTATTCTTCGTTTTCCATCTTTATTCATGCCTTTTCATATTATGTCATGTCAGAGTGATATTGATTCTGTACTCTGTAGTTTCCCCTCTTTGTTCGGTGTCTCTCCTGGGAAAGTATCCCACAGCCTTCGCTATAATATCGAGTCATCGCCTGGGGCGCGGTAATAGTATGTCAGACGAAAAGAACGTTGGTAAATGTGGCTGCGTTCGGTATATGAATCACTTCTAGGAATCATACTTTATAAATCTGTTACGAGTTCCCGGACACTGTGCTCCTCTCCCAGCAACGTGTGAAGTGATTTACTTCAACCCCTGTCATCCGCCTTTAAATCTTTCTCTTCTTCTCACTCAGAACGAATCATTGGCGTAGAAAAGATGGGGGAGGTGGCTCCCTGAAACTTTATTCGTGGTTCTTAAAGTTATTTCGTTCGCCTCGGAGAATTGGTGGCTGGGATTTTATCTGCCTCCATCACGTTGTGTGCGAAAGGTTTTGTATGAGAAGAGTATGGAGCGGAGAGGACTCGATGTGAGTCTAGTGAGTGTGTGTGTGTGTGTGTGTGTGTGTGTGTGTGTGTGTATGTGTGTAGACGGACTGACGTGTGGAGGGACGCGGGGTCAAAAGTGTTTTTTTTTGTGAGTGAAAGGTCGAGTGTGTGTGCTCAGGATTTACACGCATGGATAAAGCACGGTAAGAGGTGTTGCTTGAAGAAGGTCTTTTTAGCGCAGGGAGACGGCCTTACACGTTGAGTGTTGGAAATACAACAAGTGTTGTGTGTGTGTGTGGAAGGCTGAGCTCGAGTTGGAGGGTTTGGTTAAAAGGGAGTTGTAAGTGGAGGGTTTGCATTGTGAAAAGGGGGTTGTGTTTGGAGGGTCTTTCGTGTCGAGGGGCCTGTTTGCGGGGGACCCTGTGTGTGGGGAGGGCCCTGTGCTGAGATCCTCACGTACCAGGAGTCATCGCATGAAGGCTACCATGTGTCGGCCGCTTCGTATGTGAAAATGCGATATGTTTGCAGGGTCTTGTAAGGCAAGTATGTTTTGCATCAAGAGAGTGCTACAGGTAGGTGATTCAGCGAGTAGTGCGTGTTGTGGATGGTTGTCTCTGGTATATGAAGTGCAGCGTGTGTGGGAGTGAGTGGTACAGGAAGTGTGGTGTGTTTGGAATGGGTCTCGTAAGCAAAATGAATTGGACGTAGGGGCTCAAGTGTGTGGCGTACGTGACGCGTGTTGTGTGTTTAGGGTTTTAGCGGGTGAAGATTTTGATGTGGGTCAGGTCAGGTCAGGTGTGTAGTGGGTCGGGTGTGTAGAGGGTCCAGCGCGTAAAAAAAGAAAAAAAAAGGATTGGGGTTTGTGCTCTGTGGCGCGCGGTCGGATGTGACATGTGTAAAAAGTCTCGTTTTTATATCGTGTCGTATTCTGGTCTGCGAACCATCGTGGGTGGAGGAATTAGCTTGTGAAGATTGCCTCGTTAAGGACGTAGAGAATAGTGCACGCTGGACCTCTTGAAATATACACGTATATAAGGATAGCGCAAGATGGACTGCTTTGCTAAGGAGGTAGAAGTTGGATGGATAGTGTATGACATTCTGCTTTGTGAATGAACTGACAACGCTAGCAGAGGCAGAGAATAATCTGGCTTTGCCAAGCAGCCGTGTTGTGTCTTGTTGCAAGCATGACGAGAGCTGTGATTGTGGACTCCTCCTCTCTGATGATGGTTGTGGTGGTGGTCACCTTAAATGTGCCCGTGACTGTAATTGTTCCGTGAAAATGTGACGCGGTGGTTGCGTAAGTTCCTTTGGTATCTACTCTAGCTATGATTGCGAATCCACTTGTTAGTGCTTGTGTCTGAAGTGCGTTCACATGTCCTTTGTTTCTTGAGTGAGTTGTACTTGTGTCGGGCGTGGGTTTCATACTCCTGGTATCTCGTATGGGCTACAGGGGCTGATGTGTGATGTGCGTTTCTAGTGTTGCGGTTTAACCTACTGGTGCAGGTTCCTCGTCTTAGTATCAGGTGAAGGTTGCTTGTGCTACTGTCGGACATGGGTTTACTTGTGACTGTCTGGCATGGGTTACAAGCGTCGGTGTGTGTTACCTAGTGTGAGTTACTGACAGAAGTGTTCTGTAGATCACTGACACTAAGGATTTGTATGGCTTCCGACAGTAGCGCCTCATGCAAGTTAAAAGTTATACTTTGTTGTGCATGTTAATGGCAATTGTTTTTGATATAGTTTACTAGCGCAAACCATAGTGGTTGGTTGTGAGTCACTTTGATAGTTCGTGGTGAGGGTTACTAGCACTAGTGTGTGGTGTGATGATAGTGTCAGACATGGGCTGCTGACAGTCATGAATAACATGGCACTATTGTCATGACAAGTGCCATTGGCAGGAGTATCTAACATTAGTTAATGAGGCTAGGGTCTGGCGTTAAACTAGAGCTGCTAACAGTGGGGCCTAAACGTTGGTTAATGAGGCAACAGTTAGACCTAAAGACTACTGAAACTACTATAATAAGTGTCTAACGAGGAACTACTTGCGTGGATTAAATACTTTCCTCTTGTCTGTTCCAGGCAACTGGTACTGTCGACAGACCTTGGTTACTTGAAGTAATTTAAAATTAGTTTTTGCATTTGTTTCTCACACAGGTTGACGTCAGGTGTGGTCTCTGGATCTTTATGTTTGACTCTAGGTACTGGCGTTAGTGTCTGCCACGTGCATATAAAGCTACTGTCAGGCCAGGGCTACTGTCATTAGCTCCTGGCATGTGTTGGTGGATGAGTCTTCCAGTGTGAGCTAATTGCCTCTGTATCAGGCTTTAACGAGTCTTTGGCGTGAGTAGGCATCGTGTGGGACTCTATAATGTTTGCATCTCGAACAATAATCTGTTGTTATCAGCTGACATAATCATCCGCATTTGCTTGAGCGTCCGGTGATTTCCAAAATATTAACACCTGGTTTGCATTCCTAAGACGAGTGTCTCCCACTTATCTTTTCATGAAGGTGTTCGATGGCTCTTTGCGTAAGCGACTCGCTCTAGTATATAAAGTACTTAGTCAGTTGTGGGCGTCGGGGATAAGTATCTATCTAGCAGCATAAACCACTGCAGCCAATGTCTTTGCGGTAAGTTCATCACACAAGGCATTCGTCCCAACGAAAAATCAACTCCCTAATCCATCCATCTCCTGCTATGTTGTTCGTACCCCTCCAGGGGTTGTAGGCTCCGAAGAGCTCTTGCTGCAACATGTACTTTCTCGAGGGTGGGGATCAAGACCACGTATCGTCCTCTGCATATTACATGGTTACCGACCGTGTTTGAAAGTGGGTCACTGTGTGAGGCTACAGTGTTAAGCCGTCCCACTAAGATGGCGGTGGACAGCTTACGTCTAAAGTGTGACCTGGTCTCACGACGGCACAGCACTTGCTCGGCTCGGAGTATTTACGGTGGGTCTTTTCCTTTTCCTCTTCGAGGAAAGTTTACCACAGCTGCGAAAGTAAAGTAAGGTTTTTTACCTATGATAACTATTACTAGGCGCAAGAAGTTGTGGCCGAACTTAAACAGCTTTAGTCTAACTCCAAAAACTTTGGGGGCCATCATTTCACTCTGGAAATAACACCTGGCCCGCATAGCTCCTGCTGGGTATCGGACCTGGTCAACGCAACCTGCTCAGAGCTCTGAGAATCATAAGAAGACACCTGGAAAATAACTTGGAGTCAGCAAGTGTCGTCTGGGAAGTTTTTTTTTTTTTTTTTTTTTTTTTATGTTGAAGGCTCCAGTCACGGACAAAAGTCCACATCAAGGCCGGG
>JAYMFT010103995.1:3194-13688 GCA_038088735.1 Panulirus argus
ACCTATTTTCAGGAAAAGCCTTTCGGATCATACACTCCAACAAATAGGCGATCTCATTACCAAACATTCCCTGCCTACAGCGTTGTAACTAAATAAATTTCCTTAAGTATCTTTTAACAACGGGGATCCCAAAAGATATACCAGATAGCCGCGTCCTCCCCCCCGTCTCATAACCTTCATCTAAAAATGCATTTTGGAGGTCCACTGTCTGCTGGATGGTGGGATTACCTATCTGAAATGTTCAGTAAAGCAAGTAAGGTGGTCTGATACCAGAATTTGTTCTGTCGTAACGAGTTTCACAGATGCGGTAAACTACACGTGATCTGATATCTTAATAATTTTTACTTACATTTAGAAAGGTATATATTCTTTTCATGATGAAATATGATTATGGTGAGTTAAAGCCCATAGAAAAGAATGTATAAAAGGATTTGAGCCATAATGGTAAGTTCTAAGTCATAGAAGGAGGCATCAAAAAAGAATTTTTTGTCATGATGATAAGATCTAGCTTCAAGAAAAAACTAATAAGAATCATCTTTGTATCTATCATTTCTAAGCTACACATTCATTTGTCTCATTCAGATCCACGAAGTGGCAGAAACCCTGAGAACTCCTCATGATGCGGCAGTGAAGCAGTGTTTCAAAGTTTCCAAGATATTGTTTCACTAGAAGATGAAAAGGCAAGTTTCGGTAGAGCCATCAGCATTCAAATGAAGGTAAGCTACAAGAGTAAGGTAGATTGATCAAGATATTTCGCTATTCAAAACTGCCCTTACCTTAAGATGAGACCCATAGAGTCCTCTAAGTTTTGTCAAAAGAAGTCAAAATTTCGAAATATGTATCTAAGATATCCACATCTTGGGTGAAACTATTTTGAAGGTTTATCAGGTGAATGTATTCAGTACATCACAAAGGGGTCCTCAGAGTCTCTCCTCAGTAGACATCCTCTTCAGTGTATTTCTGTTTGAATATTGGTCGGGTCCTATAGCCACAGCGGACGGTAGGCATACTAGGATTTTGTGGGATATTATGGTGCATCATTAGAAAGAGTTTCTCTCTGTGTCATGGTGTGTTAATAAAGAGGATTTTTCCTAGTATTATGGTATATTAATAAAGAAGTTTTCTCATTACGTTGTGGTTATTAATAATGTTATATCCTTATCAGATTATGGTATATAAGTAATGAAGCTTTCTCCTTACAAAGTGATGTCTCATCTTAGAGTTTTCTCCTTATAATATGATGTATCAATAAAGAGGTTATCTCCTTATATCATAATGTAATATTAAAGAGGGTTTCTCCTTATATTATGGTGTATCAACAAAGAGGTTTTCTCTTTATATCGTGGTGTATAAGTAAAGGAGTTTTTCCTTATATTATGGTGTATCAATAAAGGGTTTTTCTTCTTATATAATGATGCATTAGGAAAGGAGTTTTCTCTTTATATCATGATGTAATAAATTATAAGCTTTTCTTTTTTACTACTAATGCCACATTATACCTCCTGCTAGTAGTGGTTATCATCCCTTAATGCTTGTGATTCCCCTAAAGGCATGACTTTAGTATCGCCAGCCTCCTTCCTGTAACTGCCCTTTGAAGGCTGTAGGGCTCACATTAATGTAAACAGTCTCCCCCGCCTTATCATCCCTTGGAACTTTCCGGACTCCCCTTAACATTGCCGGGGTCTCTATTATCCAATTCAAACACCCCGTAGTACTGGGTTGATTCCCCCTTTTTCCGCTTCAAGTCAACCCTTGGCAATGGAAACCTCCCCTCCCCTTGTTTCCCTTTTAAATCACCCTTTAATACTGGCGGGATCCCCTCCTCCCCCCTCCCCCTTGTCCTCTTTAGGGCACTCCTTTAGTACCGGGTGCTCCCCCCTCCCCCCTTTCGACCTTCGGCTGATGCATTGCTTCTCCCGGGTGAGTGACAGCTCTCATCCCTCATGGACCTGGGCTTGATAGACGTCTATTTGCACGACACCCCTGGAGGAGGAGGAGGAGGAGGAGGAGGAAGGAGGAGGAGGAAAAACAAAAAGGGGGAGGAGGAGGAAAATGAAGAAGAAGGAGGAGGAGGAGGAGGAGGAGGAGGAGAATTGGTGTTGCTCAGACCTTCTGGAGATGTTGGGGTCTTGAAGACCTTGGACGAAGAGAGGAAAGTGATCAGTGAAGGCAATGTAGTTGTAACAGTAGTAGCAGTAGTAGTAGTAGTAGCAGTAGTAGTAGTAGTAATAGTAGTAGTAGTAGCAACAACGGTGGACCGTCCGGTAGCGCGCCACCACCACCTCCAAGAGCGTCCCTAATGGCGGCCATTTTTTCCCCCGCGATTTTC
This sequence comes from Panulirus argus, assembly GCA_038088735.1. NCBI lineage: Eukaryota > Metazoa > Arthropoda > Malacostraca > Decapoda > Palinuridae > Panulirus > Panulirus argus. The sequence goes on from JAYMFT010103995.1 coordinate 5,524, forward strand.
AGGACAAGAAAGAGGTAGAGCGATGGAGAGCCTCTCCAGCCTTCACCAGGTCTTCCTCCAACAACCCCCCCCCCCCAACCACCACCTTCTACCCACCCTTCGCCAGATCCTCTCTCCTCCTCTCTCCCCCACCTTCCTCCACTCGGCCTTAAGCCCCACTTATACATGCAGGGAACGTTTAAAAGTAATTGACTTAATTTGGTAAATGTCTCCAAATTGACTTTCAAATGAGCTTTCCCACAAACTGCCAAGAAAGGTTTCACCTTCGGCTCTACCCCCGTCAGCCCCTCGACTGCAACCTCTTCGCCTGAGGACGCTTTCCATTTTCTTTTTTTTTTTTTTCATGATTCGATTTTTCTTTGTTGTAGAATCTGAGATGATCGAGCTACACTTCTTCTTCTTTCTTCTTCTTCTTCTTCTTTTTCTTCTTCTTCTTGGATTGATTCTGAAAGCAACTTGACCAAGGTTAGAGCACTGAGTGATTATTTTTCTATCACGGCAAAAAGAAAAGAAAACTGTAGTTGGTAGTTTGTATGATTGGCAAGAACTGCATTGCCTGGTGCCCAAGGATCACAGAGGTTCTTCATTTAAGTATGGTCAAAGGAGACTATTCAGAAATGCAGACAGTGGATAACAGGAATCCCAAGTGCGTTTGATGGTTTATCTATCCATATATATCTGTTTATGTCCCATTCATTCTTTCTCTCTACCAAATATTCCCTCCATCCATCCGCTAACCATTTCATCTATCACTTCTCCAACCTCTTTTATCTTGATTATGATGACTGAATTCCAAAAGAATCTTTGAAAAATAAGAAACCTCAAGATGATGGCTTTATTAACAATACTTGAACACTGATTTATACCTGCAGCATTTATCTGCTGTGAGGTATCTACTCTCGTTATTTGTCAATGTACTCCACACACTCGCACCCCCAGAGAATAATGTGACCCCTGGTAACTCAGCCTTCAGGAATTATCGAAAATGTCTGCCAGCGTTGTCGTGGACCGGTCGGCTGTTAGCTAAGAATACCTCCACTTAAATCAGGAAGGGATTATGGGGTATCGGTGTAGAATATTTTGTTACGAGGTGAAAAGTAATGCTTTTAGTGGTGCTTTTCTCCACTGTCTGTTCTAAATGTGTACTTGAAATTCATAAGGTTTTTCACAGATTCGAGTATATATATCTATCCTGTTTGAAGTCTATGTACGTATATTTTGATAGTTAGTTATGGGGGCTTCTGTAACGTGCAAGGCTGAACTCTTCGTAGGAGCAGGGTAAGATGGGAATATCTTAGTGTGGGAAGATGTCCTTGACAACTCTGTACTCCTTTCCTTTCGGTCTATCTCACACAGGACCACAGCCGTATATCATTTCCCGGTTGAAGGGCTAGTTTGACGATGAAAAAGAAAAAAAAATCCTTTGCATGAGGAGTAATAATGAAACTCTTCGAGCCTGAATGACACTGATTCATCTCACATGCTCTCACGAGAGAGGGAATTTTCTTAATAGTTCAGTTCTCACTCTGGGGAGAGAGATATGACGCGTCCACAAGGCTTTGAATAACTCTGGGCTGGACTGAGACTAGTGATTTATCTGCCACTACAAGTTTAACTCAGAAAAACATGGGTACTATCGCGGCACCGATATGTCAAAGGTTCTCTGAAGGTCCAACGTGGAATTACACGTAAAAATTGAGTCATCTGAAAAATCAATTGTCCAGACGGGGGTTGACAAGGGACAGATTCCGTTTCCTTCGTACCTTACGTCCTGCTCGAACCCCCTTTCCTTATCTTTATCATCATCATTTTCTTCCCTTTTTCGCTCTCTTACTTTGTGCTTGATTCTTTTTTCCTTACCCTTTCTTCTCTTTTTTTCCTATCCTTTCACTTTGCCCATTATTTGGCCTACGTCTTCTTCTCTTCTCCTGTTTTTTTTTCACTTTCCTGTCCAGAGTCTCTAGTTCTCACCGTTTCCAACATCTAACTTGTGTCTTCTTCATTTCATTCTTCCTCGTATTCCCTTCCCATTGCCATCGTTTCGTCTATCATTATCGTGTTTCTTCCTTTCCCTTCTCTTTTCGCCTCCTGGACTCTTCTTCTAAGACATTACTCTTTCCCATACTTATATTATTTCCTATTAATAACTCTCAAATCTCCTCTTTTCTCTCCTTTGCTTCATCATCCATATCAGCACCTACTCCACCTCCCTCCACTCTTTTAGATCCTCAAGCCATCTCACACTCCACCATTAACTTCTGTATTCAGTCCCTCCCTTTCCTTGAAAAGAAAAAGATACTTTCGAAACCCCACACTCAAATCTTCCTTAAATCTCGAAGCTACCATAACTCTATGGCTTCTCCCCATGTCTCTCTCTGTCTCTCTCTCTCTCTCTCTCTTCTCTCTCTCTCTCTCTCTCTCTCTCTCTCTCCTTTTCCTTGCCCTTGGTACCCCCTTCGCCTTCCCACCTTTTCCATCTCCACCCTATCCTCCCTCCCACCAGCGCTCACCTGGAGACCAGACAAGTATAGAGAGATTAACGCCCTTGGGGTCTTGCTCCCCAACCCAGTCTATTGTCATGGTAAGGCTTGATAAAGCTATGGCCACCTATAGACAAGTTTACGTAACTACAGAGAAATGAAGAAATATCTCGTGGCATAGAAGAGTGAAAGGGACAAGATGATAACGGAGATTAAGGTACATAGATTCCTCCTCCTCTATACATATACCATGCAGAAATCTAGAAGGTTTTGTATGATAGTAGCGATGGCTCAAAAGATACTGGGTAGCACGAGTGTAGAACACCCTTACCGTAGAGTAGAAATAGGTATTTCACACAACCACACACGCACACAAACACACATGATTACCATATATGTAGATTTAAATGTAATATTTCTTGAAACATGTTCTCTTTTGCGCCTTAGAGTGCCACTATTTCAAGAACTCCTTTCCATAAACTCGTACACTTGTCGCCTAAAACGTTTTTACTTAGAATAATTTTCGCCCTTTCTTTTCGGGGGTGGGTGAGCTGGTGAGGAAGGAATGAGCGACTTTGATCAATTTAGCTTTTTTCAAAAGCCTTTGACTTCATTAGACTTGCAGTCTGGTTATGGAGGAAATGCTCGTAACATTCCTAGTCATATGAAGGTCAGACCTCTAGAAAGACGTGTTTCTAGAAATCTAGAGAACTGCCTGGAGGAAGGCGAGTGTGTGTGTGTGTGTGTGTGTGTGTGTGTGCTTCTTAACCCCATAACCTTTAGACCCACATACAGCTAGACACAAAAAAAAAGAGCCGAATTGAAAAGACTATACAAAACCCCCTAACTCTTTATCTCAGCGAAAAATTCAATGGACTAGATATTAGAGTTTATAGATATCTGGACCCCGTATCCATGTCTGGGAAAGAATAGCATGAGTCTGCAGTAGAACAAAGTGTCACGCCTTCTTCTCGTTACCATACCATGTCTTTCCGGTGCGATAAATCGCATCGGGGAGAAGGGGAGAGAGAGAGAGAGAGCGGGAGGAGGAGGAGAAGGAGGAGGGAGGGAGGCAGAATGCTCAGTAACAGGATGAAGACAAAAAAAACGAACGGAACCGGATGTGGATTTATGCGTTTCGTTCGTGCCGGATAATCCGCTGACGTCACGCCTCGTCTGCGGCTCCGCGGACCGTAAGCGTTCGTGCAAGGGTTTGTTTGTAAACATACGTCGCGTTCGTAAATGGAGATTCTTTCTTTTCTTTTCCCCGTTTCATCATCATGTGAATTCCAGCACTCAGAATTATATGTTGTTGTTAGTGACAACATAAGGTGTCATATGTTTCTTTCTGGACATTGAAATATTTCAACCACAATCATTTTCACTGAAATGCTAAAATTTTCGGAAGCTGACTGTATTATCAACACATATGAATGTTATGATTATGGGTTATAGTAATTATATAATCAGGTGTCATAAGCATAAATTACTTTGATAAGAATAAATAATAACCACAATCATAGTAATTACCATCATACGAATCTATTGTCATTAGCATTAATGATTATGACGGATGTCTCTTGTATTATGATGCATTTAGCTTCGCTTCTATGCATCTCTCCCAGAATTACTATAATGTAATTTTTCCACTCCCGTCATTCGCAGTATAATTATCAGAAGCTGTTTGCCATCTGTACATGCAATTCTTTTCTTACTTTATATATGTGCATATATATATATATATATATATATATATATATATATATATATATATATATATATATATATACACACACACACATTAAAATTTTCACTGTTGGGATAACTATATCTTATTGTTATTGCTATGGCTTTGATATCTTAGCAGTTTCAAAAAGTTATATTTTCTGTAAAATATGTTGATATTTCGACCATTTTCAACAGCTCTTGAATTGTCATTAACAGTATAGCTCATCATTGCTGTCAGTCACAGCAATGATGGTTATTAATGTCATTAATACATTCCTTGGTCACAGTAGAAAAGTTTTCTTTCTCATGTATGATGCGTAGATATCAGTTTCTTAACATCATCACTACTGGATCAATATCATCACTATCTTTCAGTCACTGATGGGTTAACTTACTTCAGAAATAAAGTTGGAAATAATTGATTACCAGAGTGAATGCCATATTATCAACATCAACGAGTTCATCATTATCATCAACCATAAACTGGTGTATTGTCCCTAAACAGAATGCATCAATCCCTCATTGATGTGTATTTCCCTTATACAAAAAATCAATCCTTCATTGGCACGTCGTTTCCATAGAAAAATAAACAATAATCGCTCATTGAAGTGTCGGTACCGAAAGAGATAACGTCAATCCTCCATCAACATCAGCGTCTGCATCAGCATCATTATCATCAACACCAGCCCAGACTCCGATGTTTTGTCTAGGCAAAGGTGTTCAAGAGGTGCAAGTCTTTCCTCCCTTTGATGCGCTTAGGGGAAAGGGAGAAAGAGGGAGGGAAGAGGAGCTTTCCCCTTTGAGCGCTTCCTCCTCCTCCTCCTCCTCCTCCTCCTCCTCCCCCTTTTTTCTGACTCCCTTGGTGCGTTGAGAGGAGAGGGCGCCGCCCCACTCCCTCTACAGGGGCCGCGTTATATGAGGCCCAGATGATGTACAGGCACTCATTCGGGGCTCCGGCAGCTGGCTCGCCTGATGAACATATTAGCACCTCTGCTGGCGTACCAGCCACCCAGCCTTCGGGTGGTGGTGGCGGTGGTAGCGGTAGGGGTGGTGGTGGTAGTAGTGGTTGCAATGGTGGTGGTTAAAGAGGGTATAGGCAATGGTGGTGGTGGTGGTGGTGATTAGGGTGCGGAGTGATGATAGTTGTTGGTGGTGATAGTTATTATGGTAAGCGTGTTGATACTGTGGTGATGTGATAACGATGACATTGTCCACTGCAGTATTGGTGCTTATGATAATGTAGTTGTGGCTCATGATGCCTAAAATGGTAGCCGTGGTCGTGATGTAGAATTAGTGATAGTCTTCATCAAGCTGAAGTTCTGATATGATGAGTATGCATTCATGATTCTCCCTCTTAAAGTGTGACAGGAAGCTATAAAACAATAGCTGTATCGTGAATATATATCGTCATCACAATCACCGCATTCCATAACAGTTACCACGACCATCACAACCACTTCCACCACAGTTCTCTCCTTTACAATTTAACGCCTAAAACTATCTCATTACTGTCCTCGCGAGCGAGATGGGATTGAGAGGACACATCATCCAGAAACCATCAGTGCTTTTTTCCTCCGCCTTTAAACCTCTACTTGTCATAGCGAGGCTAACGTCTCATCAACAGCTTATATTAGCCCTCTCCTTGTTGATTTCACTGTCAGGGAACCTTTCTCTCTTCCTCTTTACATCTCTCTCTCTCTCTATCTCTTACACACTCATTGTATTCTATTATTACGCATCAGTCTGCCGCCTTACATGCACTTTATCTGCCTTCATATCTACTTTATCAGTTCAGTTTTCACCTCAGAAATCATCGCCTGCGTTTCTCCGCTCATCGCTCCTCCATACTCCCCCTTCGTCGAGCTCACTCCTGAGTGCAGAATACGACGAGACTGAGCAATTCCAAACATGCGGGTTGCAATATTGCACTCCATCCATGCAAGGCCCTTGCGCCGCCCCTGATCCAATTAATGGACACTCCAGCCTGGACATAAAGAGGACACAGACGCCTGGACATAGATAGGGAGGGACGGGGACACGGCGCGAGGAGAAATTAATGTAGGAATTGAAGTGGGAACGGCGAGAATTGGACTAGGAATGTAGATATTAAGAGCCGGGCACAAGGGAACACAGCCTGATGGTATTACACACCCACCGTTTCCGGTAAAAAGGCGTCGGTGAGAAAGTGAGAGATGATGATGATGATGATGATGATGATGAAGATGATGATGATGATGATGTTTTGACCTTCCGTGGCCTAGTGGCTGGTGTCGCTAATCATGAATCACGTGCGGGTCCTCTAGATTTCAAGTCCTGAACGGGGCAGTCGGTTACTGTTTGACGATCCTCATTGAATAATAATCTAGAACCGAGCCCCACGTTTTCACGCACTGGGCTGAACCCAAAGACCTACACTAACTTAATTTGTCGAAAGAACTCAATCTAATGCACCCTAAGTTTTGAGAAAGAATTGTGGTTTATTTTTCGTAGCCTAAGATATTTATTGAATGTTGTAAGTTCTTTGAATAATTGAATGAAAATGTTTGACTTTGAATCTTATATTTCTTAAAAAGTATTGTCTGTGATACTCAACGGTTTTCTTCACAAATAATCAGCTGATTCAAACTGACGACCTGTTTCCACATACAAAGACAAAATGGATTCCGTAGGCTTTACCTCAGAGGCAATGACAAAAAATGGGAACAATATCCTATAACAGGATCTGACGAAAATCGTATCTCAAAAACTAAAAAATGGCCTACAAAATGCAGAAAGGAACATAGAAAGAAGAGACAATAAATAATAAATTCTAGTCTCAAAGATAATGCCAGTAGGAAATTACTGTGATCTATCTGTTCATTTTCTTTTTTGTCTTTTCCTAACACTGGGGCATAAATCAAAGGACATATGAAGTGAATGAAGACGCAAGGAAATTGAGGCAATCAAAATATAGATGGCTAAAAGAATGAACTGAAATAACCAAGAAATGAAAAGGTAAAAGAACGAATTGAGACATCCAAAAAGAGACAACTGAATGAGAAGAGACGCTCAAGAAGCCGGATAACGGTTCAAACTCAGGAATACATACAAGATGGCGCAGATGATACACTTCAAGAACTCTTAAAGGAAACAGAGTTCGTTTCCCAACCACAGAAATTACTTAAACACTTTACTGGTGCCTTTCGAGAGTTATAATTACCTTAGGACGGCGTACGCCACTTCCTGTAATCAATTACCTTGGCCTAAGTACACCCTGGAATTGTAAAAAAAAAAAAGAAAAGAACGACAATGGCTTTTTTGATTCCCAGTATTGCTGGGAAAGGCAGGGAACAAAGCAATACCTCAAAACTAATGGTTATACTATGTGCTACCGTGACTCATTATGTGCTAAACACTCCAAGCAATGTACTGTGTTACATGTACTGCCATGTACCATGATGCCAGACATGTCATGAACCTTTGTCATAAAAGGCAGCCAATTATTACCGCTAAAACCAGCCAGCTACCAACTACAATTCCCGATTACTCAATTACCATTATACTAGCTAATTATCATGACACGAACCAATTACCAATACACAAGGCAATCACCATTTTACAAGCCAATTACCATTACACCAGATAATTGCCATCGACATCCACCATATGCATATAAGATGTAATTTTATGTCCATATAGTGTTCTACCAATATCTCCTATATACCATCACACCTCCCATCAACACCACACCATACAAAAAGCTACAGATATTGACATCCTCCGTATACCACTTCAGCTACTATTAGATTTTCTACGTACCGTTACATCTAGCATTACGTTTTCGAAGTACCTTTAAACACTCCAGTGTAGAAAGAAATTACTAAAAGAGAAGGAAGAATTCATTGGAAATCAACCAGTGATAAAGATATATGAATATATATATATATATATATATATATATATATATATATATATATA
>JAYMFT010104006.1:0-13687 GCA_038088735.1 Panulirus argus
AAAAAAAAAAAAAAAAAAAAAAAAAAAAAAAAAAAAAAAAAAAAAAAAGAATCTGGAAACAGCTTCTCACCCACCCAATCCACTATTTTCAAGTTTCTGTAGCTTGTGTTGTTAGCAATTCCTCCTGTTCATCATCCTCTATTACACTGAAAAGGGCACTTTCTGACCATTATTTTCTGTAATCATTCATTCTACCTTCTTTCTTTTAGTTACATACCCTCTGATCACCCTTACCTGATGCGAATCTGCATTCATGCTCCTTAATCTTCCATCTCTTGAGCTTTATTAATGTTTCTTAGCAGGTTTGTCTTTGCTTTTCTGCCAATTTCTCTGCATTGTATAAGACCTCTAGTTTGATGTCTTCCTCTCTCTCTCTCTGTATTCTAATACTTATTAAGAAGCAGTTGGTCTCCCTATTCTCCAAAGGTGGGACTTTGGTGACAGTTTAGAGATTATGTCAACTCCTAAGTCTTTCTCATAAAAAGATTCTTGCTGCTTGTTTCCTGCTAGATGACAATAATATCAAGATCTTCTTTCACTGGAACCCATCCTCATTACTTCAAGTTTACTCTGGCTGAACTTAATCAAACATGAATTAGACCAACACTGGAGTTTGTAAAGATCCCCATGTACAGAAATGTAATCTTTCATATATCCCTCATAACCTTTGCATCTCCTGCAACCATATTCAAGTGGGATTTGGAAAGTCAGTTACACATCAAAAAGAACATGTCCCTGAACAGAACACTGAGGCATTTTGCTTGTAACCTTAACCTTTCTTTGACATGTATCCTTTGTTCCCCTCTACTAAGATAATCTTCCATCCATCAAAGAAATTTCCCTCTTATTCTTGTCTGTTGATCCAGCTTCTTAATCAGCTTACCATTAGATATAATGTCATTGGCTTTCTGGAAGTCTATGACGTTTGTTACACATGACCTCCTTTCCCTAAAAACAAGCTCATCTCCCACTTAGGTAGTTTCTTCTCAATAGAAAGTGATCTATCTGCTTTCTAACAATCTTTTCTAGAACCTTACAAGCAACACACAACAGTGAGACTGGTCTGTAGTTCAGTACCTATTCCTGGTTTCTTTTCTTATATATAGGTATGATGTTTGCCCATTTTCCACTCACTCAGCATTTTGCCTCTCCAACATCATGAACACCTTTTCAAGAGGTTTGTCTAGTGTATCTTCACACATCTTATCACATATGGTGAAATTTCATCAGAACCATGCCTTTTATGAGTCAAGACCTTTTAGTATTTGTTAATATCTTTTTTAAACATCTCAATGTTTTCTATTACCTACTCTACACTCCAGCCCAGAGGTGATGGGGCTATTGTGTCTTCCACTATGAAAACGCATATGAATTTATTATTCAGTTCCTCATATATCCTTTCATCTTTATTCCCTCTGAAACAATTATCCTGTTTAGCTGCTCTTTAACTGACAACTTATTCCTGATGATTTTATCATAGTTTCGGATATTCTCCTGACTAATAATATTCATAATACGCTTTTCAAAGTGTCTTTGTTCCTCCTTTCTTATTCTGTTCTACTTATAACTTGCTCTCTTATATATAGCAAAACATGGGTGGCTGGAGCATCATCTATATTTTCATCACTGCAATACATCGAAGCTTCTTCACCTTTTGACATCTGTTAAACCATTCTTCCCTCTTTCTTAACATTCCATCCTTCTTTGAGGTTAGAGTTTCACATCTTCTTACTCCTTCATTGCAAATTTCACAGAACTTCTCACCACCATGCCCTGGTTCTTGGCTACTGAACTCCACAATGTTACCAAAGAAATTGTTGAGGTTTGTGTAGTTTCCATGATTATTTCTTTCTTCAGGTCTTGTCTCACCTGCTTTTTTTTTTTTTTTTTTTTTTAACTTATTTTAACACACAGACAAACTTGAGCATTATATTATCACTTTTTCTAAGCAGTGCATTTTCAATATCCATTGAGTATGTGATGTGTGAAAACATAGTCTAGTGAGGACAGTGTATCAGACCCTCTCATCCTTGTATGTTCACTGACATGTTGGTAGAGGATATTTTCCAGTATACACCAAAGACTTATGTCTCCCTGATAATCTAAGTTCCTCCAGTCTATCTCTTTATTACTGAAACACCCCATTATCAGTACTTTACCATCTCTGAGAAGAGTGCATTTAACTGCCTACTGCACCATCCTGACTGTTCTTTCTATGTAATTACTGAACATTCGTTCTTGATTGTGGCAATTCTTTGGATGATCATACAGAATAAACACCTCTATGGATTTCTTTTCTGTAATTACTCCTTCTATTATATATTGTTGGAATGGGCCATACTCCACTCTCCCCTGAAATTTACAACTATCTTTATGAAGAAGGCCAAACCTCTCCCTCCTTTGCCTTCTCTTCCCCTCCTTATTATCATGTGCCCCTTTGGGCAGAATTGGTGAATATTATCTCTATAGCAAGCTTAGTTTCCAGAACCCCAACAATATCAGGTGCACTTACCCTAATATGATCCTGAAATTCCAGCTCTTTACCACTTACTATTAATACATTGGCTTCTGCAGCCATTACTTTTTACTCTGTGTGTGTGTGTGTGTGTGTGTGTGTGTGTGTGTGTGTGTGTTTGTGTGTGTGTGTGTGTGTGTGAAATAAAATAACTTATTTGTACCATATGGGATGGGAGTTTTAAGCTCATGGGCCTCCATCTCCACTATCATACTACTTTTTAAATTCATGTATGCTGTCTGTTGTGTGTGTAAAGTTACCTATTTGTACTATATGGGGTGGGAGTTTTACACTCAATGTGGCCCCATCCCTTTAATGTTCTTTATTATCATATAGCCTATTAAATTTATGTATGTTGTCCTCAGTCATTCTGTTCTAATCTTCCACTAATACAATAATGTTGTCCTCAGTCATTCTGTTCTAATCTTCCACTAATACAATAATGTATTTCTTTACATCATTTTAACAAGTCTCTTACTTAATTTCATGTCATATACTCTGGTTGGTCTCTTCCTACATACCTCAAAAAAATGTTCCTTGTCCACACAAGAGATGTTTCAAAAACTTAAAAGATTGTGATCAGGTCACCCCTCACCTTTCTTCCAAGGCAGGCAGATTTAAAGCCTCCAGCCTTTCCTTGTAACTTAGCTCTCTCAATTCTGGTACTATCTTTGTTGCCTTCCTCTGGACCTCCTCTATTAGCTCCTTGTGCTTCTTTAGGTGTGGTGACCAAAACTGATAAGCATATTCTAGTTTTGGTCTTTTGTAGGGAAATGAATAGCTTGTTAATTTTTTCATATGTTATCTGAGACGGCATGGGCAGCTGAGGCCCTAACCAACGCCATCCCATTAGCACTATATATATAAATATATATACATATACCCTAGTCTGAGCCATGTACCCATTTTATCAACCAATCCCTAGGGATGGACGAACAGCTGAGTTGACTGTGAACCGACTGCCGTAACCGAGATTTGAACCTAAGCACTCAACCCTGGGCAGCCCGTGAATGCATCACAGTCAGGAACGCTAACCACTACACCATGGGAGTCCATATATTTGAAGCTATTCTGATAATTGCCAACAGATAGTTTGTCTCCATAGCTATTCCTCTAATATGTCTCCTTAACTATTCTCCTAATATGGGACTCTTGAACAGGTTTAGGATAATGTCAACTCCTCAGTCCTTCTCACACACACTTTTTTTTTAAGACAGACTTAGCATGGTCAAATAATAAGCCCACATAAAGGCTATCTCGAGTGAAAAAAGAAAGTTGTAACTAATCAGGTCCTCTTTCGCACTGTTCAATCCTTATTACTTTGCATTTGCTCGGACTGAATTTCATGAAACATTTCAGACCAACTAAGGAGTTTGTTTAGGTCCTTATACCAAAAGAAGACATGGAAATGAAGTGTTTTGTCTCTGTTGAACTCTTATCATAAATACAGGCTTAGCATAGTGGTAAAAAAAATTGTATATAAAAAATATTAAACCTTTCATCCCAACACTCAGGATGATGGAGATTGGCTGGCAAGAATTGGAAGGATTTTGAAATTTGTCTCTGTATGCTGAACACACACAAGTTCTTAATTCATACACAGGCACAATGTTGATAATGAACAACATGGATATAAGTAGAAATATTACACTTTCCACACTACAAACGTGTGAGTACACTGAGTGGCTGACATGTGGGAGAACATTGGAGATATTTTCTTTGGAAATATTCTAGTTCTTTACTTATTGTCTGCTACTAAAGCCATTCATTACCTTAGGATAACAAAAAGAGAAATTTAGGAGCAGTTGCTGAGCAGTTCTTCCAATAGTTTGAGCTGAATGAAGACACCTTCTCTGGAGGCTGCCCTCCTCCTTATATAATCCCACTAATATCCAGCTGTAAGTAATTTATTTCTTCACATTTCTGATATTAATCTTCTTCACTTTCCTCACCAACTAATACCACCTTAAGTGTTCTTAATAATGCAAGTCACCAAACAATCTCCATAATTCCAAGGGGTCCCCATGTACCCACGACCTTCATGTAGATGACCATGCCCTTATAATGGTGTTTGTAGGGGTAATCAGGATAGAACAATATCTTTTTAGCCTTAGCCATGGAAGACAGCCCCACAAGCTATAACGATAAGTCAGCTGAGTATCTAAGAATTTGTGGGGAAAGTTAGCATGACAAATGTTGTTGGCCACTGTTCTCTAAGACCGTAACAACTGATGCTGGCCACAGTTTAAAGAAAAATTACAAGCATGGTCCATTATGCTGGGCTCATTTTGCCTAAGGTAACTGGATCCTACTTTCTTAGCAAACCTGGTATCTGAACTCATGCCTGTGCATGGACTTTATCACTAAATTACAAAAAGATAATTTCCATGCCCAACCATAAGTGCTTTTCGATTGGCTGACCACAGGAAACAGGCTGTCCTTGTCTCTCACTTGTAAAGGTTACTTACAAAGAGTCACTCAAGGTGGCTGGTTAAATTCTGTCTGCAGCTGTAATGCCCCTTTCACAATCTTTCATCAAAAAACTACCAATTATAGAGCACTCAGATCAGTATCAGTCAAACTCATCATTTCTTGCAATATGATACGAAGAAGCAACATCAGAACTCAGCAACTTTGACGCAAGGGGGTCCAAACAAAGTTCCTGTATGTCGTAACCATTACCAACTAATCCATCAATTTAATATCCCAAAACCTTACTTCCTACTTATCATGAGAGGAAACAGTATCTCAGGTGAACCTGTATCACTGATATGGGTAATAAATGGACTATTAAGAAGATATTAAACATTTTTACATTTCAATATAAACCAGTGATTGGCAATCGTGAAAAATGCAAAGCTGGTAAAAAAACTGCCTCCTGAGTATTCCTATAAACTCTCCAATCAGTAAGCCCAGATGTTAGTGACAAAAAGACTTTCTGAGTTTTCAGCCACTCAGAACCAATGATGGGCTGTGGAAGTGATATTAGATGTTAAGCTGGCATGAAACGAGACAATCTACGAGACAATCTGATAAAAGACCATCCATTAATAATTTCTTTATGGTTTTCATTCAATCTACTCTTTGGTTTCTGAAAACATGATTTTTGAAATTTAACCAATCACAGGTAGGTAGTAGATGGTAGGCAGCATACAACTTGGGAGGTGTAATACCAGTACTACCTGCCCGGGTATCCGTAGGGTTAATGAAAGATGCATGGTTAGCCAGCACTTCAGTGGTTGTCAAGTTGCACTTTTCTGACCCAAGTAGCTGTTTTTTCTTTCTGCCTCACCCACATGTGGACTTTCAGTATTCTGTCCACAAACATACAATATCTTCTTGTCATGCATAACACTTAACAACACTTAACTCACACAGCTCATTCTTCGTTACTCTTGATTATCCTGCAGTGAGCACTATGCGTTAGCCCTGCCTTTTGGTAGAATGGTAAGAGCAACAGACAGAAGTAGCAGGTAGGAACATTTTGGCAGGAGCAGTAGGTAGAAACACTCGGTGGAGGTAGTAGGTAGGAACATTAGGCAGGGTCATTAGATAGAAGTATTCAATAGGAACATTAGGTAGGAGCCTCTATAGACAATGCATTAGTGTTGCCCTCTGTCAGTGGCCTGTTAAGGGAGAGGCACTAAAGGCTTGTAAGTGGCAGTGGAGTTCACTAAGTATGGAGACTATTGCTGTGGCCACTCCCCTGAGTGATTTCCAGGTGGGAGCAGGCATCAATGAAATCATCAGATAAACCAATCACAGGCCAATTTACTTTGTGGAAGCCATATAAGTTTATCTAGCATGAAATGAGGAACTTGAGACCATACACAAGTCATTTCTGCAAAGTTTCAGTTCAACTGACCTAGTGGTTCTGAGATTAAAATGTGAATAATTTACAGACAACAGACAACAAGAAGTGATGAAAATGGAAACAAAGTAATGATAACAGCTCACCATGTGAACTCAAATTTGAAAGCCAGTGTGGTCACCTGACAATAAAAACATTTACCTTTTCTGGACTTTGGAGTTCTTTTATTATTACTTTCTATTCTAATACCATTGACTCAATTCCCATTTAAATGGGATGGATCAACTATATATAAGCATGCACCTTTTTATGATTTTATTTTGCAGAACTAAGGTTCCCACCCCTACAGGCCAGCAAAAGGGCAGGGGCCCCCATTGCCCTTCGTAACACAAGTTTTCTTGATATCCTTCCTTGAAAACAGCAACAGTCTGGATGAATAAATCTACATATGATTAGAACAGAACTTATTAGTCACCTGTCTGTGCAATGTATTTGCATTATTATAACTAAACACTCTCCCCCAAAAAATTGACATACAATTCACGTATAAAGTCTTGTGTGGGATCTCTATAGCCCAAATAAGGCTGTTAAGTGAAGAAGGTATGATGAGATAAAACCTGTGATAATGGAGTATGGGTAAACCGTTTGTGAATGATTCAGCCTAGCCAACTTGAATTCTCTCTATCTCAGTTTGGGAGCTAGTCCACTAGAGAAGCTTTACCACTCAGATTAAATAATCTCATTTCCAAAGAGTTTTGGTTTACATTTGATGAAGACATACTAGTTATAGCAAATGTTAGTAGCTATATGAAATGTTCAGAAAAAGAGATCTTTGATATACATCCAAAATACTTAATTGCTGAGGTCACAGGATTTGCATAAACAGATCTAAAATACAAAATTACACCTTGAATATACATTCTTAAGTCAAACTATATAATGACATAGAAAATTCAACTTAATTACTTCTACAAAAATAGCTGTCCCACTGTAATACAAAATAAACATATATATACAAAATCTTAAGCACTACACAAAGCTTACAATTCCCAAGTTAGAGTTCTTAGTGTCTATTTGATAGGAATGGTGAGATTCAGCACTGATAACCAGAAATCACCTCACTTTTCATTCTACCTGAGCACAAGTCAACCATATGTTTGAACCTGATATCAGATGAAAAGTTTATTACATACAAATTGTGATCTCTTCATAATACACCATCATTCATATGCAGTAATATCATATTATATGACAGAGCACCATTAGACTAAATACAGCTCAGATAAGTTCTTAAGCTGATTCTGTCTGAATATCCTCATCATACAAAATACCTTGATGGAATACCACTACATCCAGTTTTTCACGGACTTATATAGAAATGTCCTAACTCATAAGAACTTTTGATGGGATGGGGTATGACTGCTACAGCTGAAAGTTCTTTAAGTAACCCTGCCAGGAAATATGATTTAGGTATGTTTTAGGAATATCCAGAGGAGAGGAATTTGAGCTCTGAAGGTTACACACCACAGTCACAGTTTTTATTTCCTTTTCTATGGTAATTGAAGACTTATGGCAAACCTTTTTCCTATGAGTAACAAACAGTCCATCTGATCAAGAAGTTTCTTTAAATTCATATCATTTTCAACTCAAAACATAATCAAGGAAAATTAGGATCTATCTGCAAAACTCCACAAACCAAAGAAGAAAAGCAAACATGTTTGTGTTGGTGATATTAAGTTTACAAAAATGAAAAGACCTTGTTATATATCTCACAACACTCCTCAAGCTTATTAAGTCAATAAGAACTCTTACTCAAATCATCATAAAATTATGTCATATAAAGGTAATAATAAGACTAACTGTAATATTCAGGGCTGCCGCATCATGGCTGAGGTAGAATAATGGCAAGCACTGTGGGAAAAAGAAGTGGATGTTTTTGATAAAACTTTAGTTGTAAAGACTTGCTACTTTTTTCAATATATTACATAAAGACCATCATTGAAATTTAACATATTCTAATCATACAAATATGAGTAAATTAATTATTTTCAAGATTAAATGATTTCTTCAAGGAAACAAAGGTAACTTTATCACAGATCATGCTAAATGAATTCAAATACTCAGATTTCTTGCCTCAACATCAACTTCAATTTCACAACCCACACAGGTACTAACAGCAGGACAAAATTTCTAATTCAAGACTTGAGTTCATTAATAAACATGCCCTGAAATAAGGCTGCATATTTGACACTGAAGGAGATGCAGTCTTCAACCTGCAAATACAATAGGAGGATGCATTACAATACCTAAAAATGCAATCATTAATTGGTAAATGTGTTTTGTCATGTTCAAATGGAACATCACAAGACACTGTTATTCTAAAAGACCCTGACTTCCGTGCTAGTTGTGTAGGAGACAATACATAATGCCTATACTCTGGACACTAAAATGCATTTATAGTTTGAGGACAGAGAATCATATGGACACTCCATTAGTGTTTGTAAATAATTGACCACTGAATTCAGTTGTGAATTCTGCAGACAGATTTAAGCCACACAATGCAATAATAAACTCAAAAGTGAAATGTTCTCGACAGTTCATTTCATGATAAACACAGCATTCCTCTGGTTTTCTTCAAACACTGGATAAGAGGTAGATACACACTGAATAAAAAGAAGAAAAATATATAATTCCAGAGTAAATAAAGCTCACAGATAATACCGGGATCCATTTCATAAATCAGTAGTATGCATGCCTTCTAATTTCATTATCTGACCTGAGTGTATCTCCTCTAAGGACAGGCTTATGACTGAACTTGGCCAAATTCCATACTTTACTTTACTATAAAAAACTATCACTTTATTGATTTAAAAGGACTTGGCAAAGATCCCTTAAAATAATATGTAAGTCCTATTTCATCAAAGTTTCTTTCTTGTGCTTAATAATATGATACCAACATCAGTTTTTTACAAAGTTTCAATATTTCTAATATATATGAACACAGCCTAAGAAGTAGGTCGAGATCCTGAAACAGTCCTTGAGAATGTAAAAAAGAGTGAGAAAAGGACATAGGAAAAAAGCTGAGATCTGGTTAAGTCCTCAAGAATGTGAATGGATTAAGATATATAGAGAGAATATGAAATTCATTATACAATCATGAGGTACTGGTACAACAAAATTCATCTACTAATTAGCGACTAGTTACAAGATTTAATGTTGAAGTTATGAACAGGATTCAAGTCTTGCTTCATAATGTCGACCAAACTAAAGGATCTACAGCTCAAAAACACTTGGGATAATTTCATACAAGGGACTATCTTGTAAAAAATAGCTACAAGATGCTGCTGCTCTAGGAACACAACCGGACACAATGTATACAGTGGACTGTTGCTCAATCATATGGGTAAAGTTACCCTATTTCGTCTTTATGAGCATGTTTTGATTTGTTGAAATGCACATATGTGGAAAATTTGGAATAAAGGAACAATAATTCTTCCCTGTGGCTAATAATGACCTAAAAAAAGTGAATATAATATATCAGTGTGATTAACACATCAATTAAGATTATGGACTACAGCAAACTATGGCAATGCACAGTACCAGGTATATAGGTAGTTTAGCATCCATTATATGCCTTAATAAAGTGCAGGACCTGGGCATCTGTGCATTCCTCAGTTTCACAGACTAACTAACTCTAGTTTATCAAGAGAACTAATATTCCCTTCTTTTATTCAGCATTCAGTATAAACAAGATGAAATTGAGTATCTGTTCACCTTTGATTAAGATAAATCTGTAAATAAGTTTTGGAGCATGACAGAAGAATATATATATCTATGACAGGTATGAAAATGCTGACATACATATTCTTTGATCATACCTTATCAAAAGGTAGTTCCTTGTGATTGGCACATCAGTGACTTTTGATGGTAAAAAAATATGTCCTGTCAAAAGAAATGTCATTAATACAAACAAGTAATGCATATATGGAAATAAATTCTGGAAGAGCCATTGCTGCTGGTACGGTATACAAATATTTTAACAACAATATGTGACCTAAAGCCAACGTTTCCAAAGAAGAAACACATAGCTCAAAGATACATGGACAACCACTGAGGGCCTCTGCAATAATTTGCACCAAGGCTTCCCTTACCAAATACTGGGTAAAGAAGAAATGGAGTTACCAAAGATATGTCTTGGTGTTAATGCCAGAGCACAGCTGTACTCATACATACCATTAATATAAAAATCTTGTATCTTGGACACTCTCTTTTGGTTACCTTGGTTACAGAGAATTGAGGCAATGGTATAAATATGATTTCCTGGAAATTCCAGACAGAAATATATACAGCTCTGTAAGGTATGTTATCCTATACAGCTTTTACTTCAGAGTGTATTTGTGCCTCTGATATCACATTAACACATTTTGTATTCTTGATCAATAAAGATCTATTAAATACAGGCAGTATGCATATTGCAACTCCAAGTAACATTAGATGTACTAAAACTGCAAACACTTTACCTTCCTTAGATACTTCACATTTCAATAGAACTAAAATATGCAGTATCAACTCAAGTCATTCCTTGCCATAACATGAACAAATATTCTTGATCCATAAAGTGTTTGCCATTTATGTTACCATACATTTCATGTTGCTTGTCAACTTTAATTTACATTAAATTATTTTAGGAACAGTATGACCCTGAAAAATTTAATAATGTGGAACAATATGTGATTAACTAGTAAATATTATCTCTTACACTAAATGTGACAAAATTCTGAGAGATAATCACAACACATACCTTATTCTGCAATTTTCGGTATATCTTCACATTATATCTGTCCATTTAGAGGATTTCAAAATTACTGGCACAATATTAGAAAAAAAATCACCTCCTAAGTAATGACATCTTACTATGTCAAAACTTAGTGACTAGTATCAACAAAATCTATTTTCATGTATAAATAGTTGGTATGTGTTGACTGCACCTTGGAAATACTTTATAGGTGACATCTAGCTTTGAAGATACAAAATACAAAAACTTCGTTATCAATGTTCATATCATAAAACTGCTTAACTTAGATGTGGGGTTGCATAATACTTGTCAATTTATGCATATTCTGTAAGAGAATGTACAGTACAGGAAAAGCTTCATTATCTAGCACCTGCCACACCCAGATGCTGCGCAATGGAGAAGATGCTGTTTATATAAGCATTTCCCCTAGGTATCTTGCTGTAAAATTTCTGACTTCTTATCAATGTTCTATAGTTCAGTATTTCTGTAACTATCAATAATGATAAGTTTTAAAAAACAGTAAAGGTGGAAAAAACTATATCTGAAACTGATGCACCCTCAGATCAAATGCTGTGGTGTACAACTGCTCTAATTTTGACTGTACTACAGTCTTTCTCTAAGCACTCTTTCCCTCAGCACTGCTTTTCCTGATTCTGATGCAGTAAAAAAGTTGAAGGGATATTTTCTTTTTAAACGATTAACCCATTCGAGACTACTGTTCACGAACAGCTGGAGGTAACAGGACTGCAGACATACTTGTATGGTTTGCCTTCTCCCATCATCGATTGAATCAGAGAGTGTGTCACCCAGGTATCTAAAGATGCATGATATCACAAGCAACTGTAATTACCAATGGGAAAATATTCTTCTATGTTGTTAGTTAACCATGATGGTAAGGAAATCCGCCTGCTACACCCTGCTAAACTGTGGTTTTTCAACAGTGATGAAAATACCTTGTACACATTCAAAAATACAATAAGAAGTGTACAGTGTAGAGCTACAGAGGGTGTGCTGAGATGATTTGGATACATGGAGGAAATGAGTGACGATATGTGTGTCAAAAATGGAGTGCACGAGAAGGGGAAGATCAAACTGAAGATGGAAAGATGGAGTGAAAAAGATTTTGGGTGCTCGAAGCCTGAATATGCAGGAGGGTGAAAGGAATGCACAGAACAGAGTAAATTGGAGTGATGTGGTATAAAGGGTGCAACATGTTGTCAATGGACTAAACCAAGACATATGAGGAAACCTGGAGAAGCTACAGACTGGTCTGTGGGGCCTGGTTGCAGACAGGGGTTACAGTTTTCATGCATTGCACATGACAGGCAGAGAATGAATATATGCAAATGAGGCCTTTTCTTCATCTGTTCCTGGTGCTACCTTACTAATAAAGGAAATGGCAAACAAGAACAATAAAATCATTTGTCACTGTAACAGAGTAATCATTCACTGTAATATCAGTGGTTTCCAATTAAGTGTGGTGAACCATTTCGATTATTCAGTGTATCAAGTGACAAACAGTGTCCACCAAAATTGCCTTTGTGGGGTACCGTGGGAAGGATAAGGGAATGAACTTGTGAGCAAGTGACTTCACCATGCTTAGCTGGTAGTGGAGAGGGGAGAAGGAAGAAGAGTGAACATAGCTGGCCAACAGATGACCAGCAACCTGCCCCTATCTTAACCTGGTTGGCATGCCACATCTAAATGTCTTTATTGCAGAAGAAAAGGTTGGTTTACCTTTTTCTTTTCATATTTCCTACAACTGATGACTTTTTTTTTTTCAGTCCTGGGACCTCATCTACATTTTCTGGCTCAAAATTCAAAAGGTTGCTATCATAGACATTATGACCAAAGCATTCTGGATAAAACCATCATGATACCAGTTACTATAATAAGCATTTGTATTGGGAAATGTTGGAAATTCTGATTACGAGAACTTTCCAGGTTCTTAGGCCTACAGATGAGTAACCTATTTTTATTGCCTTCCCTAGTGTAGGGAAAAAATCTCTTTTCATTTACGTATAGGTGCATAAAAACATAAAAACAATTATCCTAGTTTAGGAAATACACTATTTATCAAAATGGCCAATCCTAAATAAACAAAATAATCTCAAATTTTTTCATCTATGATTAGGTGCATAAAAAATACTGAAATCATTTTTACTCTTACAAATAAAGAGTTGAGCATTCAGAGTATGGGAAAGCGGATTAATTACCTGAGTGGCCAACCTATGCCTAGGCAGTCGGCACCATGGGTGGTGTGGGCAAGGTGATAAGCAACACAATGTGTTAAGTCCCAAAAGAAAGTATGGAAAAGTCCACCATGGTCACTAACAGGTTACACAGAGGCTCCCATGTTGCTCCAATGACTTACCCTTTGTTTGTGTTGCCATCTATGGTCAGCCAACAGACCCTACAATTATTAAAGAATTCAAATTCTATCTGTCTATCAATATTTCTGATGCCGGTTCCTTCCTGGAACTCCTATCAATGGGGTGGCTACAGCAAATGAGTTTCTACTTATGCCTGTCCTTACATGCCTACCATGAGGTAGGAAATTATATAT